>LR751925.1:96807-115444 GCA_902729485.2 Mus minutoides
TTCTACTTATAGAGCATAATGCATTATGTTAGCTGGACTTAACTTGGCTCAGGAAAGTTACATGGAAGATTAATGCAGCTTGCTGAACCCCCTCCTCCACAATTGAAAAAATTAATTTATAGTTTGCTATTCAAAGTATACAGTATACATTCATATGTTATGCATTATATTTACATATTTACAGGTAGCTCATTTCATCTATTTGATGAATCTAAATATTATGAGATCAACAACACCAGATTTCTTTCAAATACACTATGTGCACATGGATTATTTTTCACACTTGGATGTTCTTTACAAAGCCTAGATATTTCTATAAATGAAAGTTCAAAATTCATGTATAAATTTACATATATGTGCCAAATGAATTATTCTTCTACATTATTTTTGAATAATCAATATATTAAGTACGTATTTTAAAATTTATTCTTCTCTCATCTATTACATAAGACAATAGTTTTTCCTTGCTCTTTCATACCTGACCCTGCTCCCCCTCTTTTTCCCTCCCCCTCCTCTCTCTCTCCAAATCCCTCCTTTTTTACCTCCTGTGATTTTTTTTTGTTACCCCTTCTAAGTAGGACTTAAGCATCTACACTTTGGTCTTCTTCCTTCTTGAGCTTCATATGGTCTGTAAGTTGTATAGTGGGTATTCTGAGCTTTTTCTTAATACCCTCTAACAGTGCAGGAGAGTAGTTTGAGAGACATCATCAATTCAAAACACTTACTGAAGTTGCTTTTATCTCTAAAGCTGTAGTCTAATTTCATTTTTGTCCAAGAACTCAATTGTAAGTAATCATTTTTACATTTGAATATCTTTATCTTTCATGGGTTATACTGTTCCTTATCTATAACATATATGTATTAGCAAATAAATTACATTTGACTTTTTTACTCCTTTACTATTTTATGATAAAAACCATTTTAGCTCTGTCATAGATACAATAAATCATTTTATAACTGAGTCAGACAAAATGGAGTCTGATATTATTAATATAACCTTAAGTTTTATATATCATACTGTATTGTATTAATAAATAAATTATATGGTTCAAAGTAAATTTCTCTGAAACCAGTGGATGACATTTTTCTTCTGGCAATTCTAATTACTTCTTGGTACTTGAGGACAATTCTTTTCTCATTTGCATTTTTAACTGCAGAGTAAAGATTCCTGGGGGGGCGGGGGGCAGGAGGATTCCACAGACAGATTAAAGACTTAGAACTCAGGTTTTCAAGACCACAGGTTGCTCTTCACAAACTCATGGCGAGTTTCTTTTGCTGAAGACAAGACCTATACAGCTCATTGAACATGATATGTGTCAAGCTGATACCCCCATAGAGCCATTCATTGTAATGTCTTTCATACAGGAAGATACATTACATAATCACAAAAAGAAACATAAATAACAACCTAGCCATACACACTTTAACCTACAGTGGTACTGTGCCTGCAACATATGCTAGGACATGGTGGCAAGAAACAATCAACCAGGAACTGATTTGACTTCAGACCCACTCCATAAGATAGAAACAATGCCTAGAAGTTCTTGGGTGACCAAAAACATGAAAATAGATAACTCAGAGATGAATGGTAAACTTAAATAATACAGGTCTATAGAATGAAAAACAGGCAATAAAATGACTGCTAATGATACTCTCATTTATTCATATTATCTTGTCCTGTATTCATCAGAGAAGATACCCATATTGTCTAATATAGCCATCACTAGAGAAGCTTACTCCTGTAGCAGATGGGGCCAAATATAGAGACCCATGATACAGGGCAAGGGAAACATGGAATACTCAGTCATAAATGATGATACATAATTAGATGTCTCATCAAATTCTTCCTTTCAGGCCTCAAATAATCAGGCTGATGTGATGGAAAGAGTGTATGAGCTAGATGGGATGGAGGACACCAGGAAATCAAGACTCTATAATCAGCATATACAAAACTCCTATAAATTCACAGGGACTGAAATAACATGCTCAGAAACTGCATAGGTCTGCCACAGGTCCTCTGTGCTGTTATTACAGATCCATGTTCAGTGTTTTATGAACTCCTGGGTGTACTAATGAGTGCGTCTCTGAGTCTCTGATTCTTTTGGTCTCTTGGGCTTTTATTTCCTATTTTTTTTTCCTGACCAACTTTAATATGGATTTTTTTTATCTTATTATATATTATTTTCACACACACACACACACACACACACACACACACAGAGAGAGAGAGAGAGAGAGAGAGAGACAGACAGACAGACAGACAGACAGATTTAATGGATAGATGAATAAATGAAAGACAACCAAGCTACTAGAGAAAACATTAACAAGTGAACTTTCATTTATACATACTGGAAGAGGAAAAATAATTTTTTTCAAAATAAAAGTCAGTGGTATATAAAGAACTGTATGCAAGACTTCAGTGTTCAAGAGGGCTGCAAGTTTTTTGTGTGCACTTTTATTTGGTTACAGTGTTTTTAAATTTTCTTTTGTGTGTTGTTTTGTTTTCTTGGTTTGTTGGCTTTTGTTATTGTTTTTTTGGTTTTTTTTGTAGAGATGAAATTGGTAGACAGAGAAGAGGATTTGGAAGGACATGTGGGAGGAAAAAGTGTGGAAAAATATATTAAATTAAATTTTTTTCAATAATAAAAAAATATGAAAAAAAATTAAAAGAATATCTCAACATACCACTAGCATAAGTATATTTTCAGAGTTCCAGTCCAGATCCTATGGTTTGAAATTTTGAAATCCTTTTACATACACTCTCAGTGTGTCATGACAGTGTTATGGCAGTCTCACTGTTTACATAAGTGTATTTTCCACTGGAACATCTGAGTGCAATCTCTATTCAAACTGATGTTTTATTTACAGTCTTGATCACAAGGATGGTGCTAAACTGATATATTGAATTGGATTTATTATTCAAACATTGCTGCACCAATTTAAGATTATGTCAGTTTGGCTCAACCTCATATGAAAAGACACATGTTTAATGTAAGTATTCTTTAAATTTCACTTACTTAATATATTTATTATATATTATTTCTACTTTTACAAATATATTATTGTATATATTAATAAGCATAAATAATTATATTAAATAACAAAATGTGAAAGCCAGTACTTGGTGCACAAGCATATTAAATTTATTTTATTTCAAAAATCACTTGGGTATTGACTAGGAATGAGTCAGTTTTTAAACAACAATGAAAGAGCCAAACCAATAAAAAATGGAAAAAAAGAAAAAGAAAGAGAGAGAGAGAGAGAGAGAGAGAGAGAGAGAGATGTGGAAGGAAGGAAAAAGCAAAGCAAACAGCAGATGGCGATTTAGGGAAGTTTCCCTCCTCCTCTCCCAAGGCCCTTTTGGAATCAGCATATTCAGCCTCCATTCTGTGTTCTGGAATGGGTATGCTACTCTGGGGATACAGCACTGGCTCCTTCGACACTTCTACTAGCCATGTTAGAAGAAAACTCATCAGAGCCAATTAGCTTGTGTTAGGTTAGTTAGTCCTTGCAATATGTTTGCCCATACTTCCATCTCCCTCTTGGTTGCATAGGTCCAACTTTGTTTAATTTGTCTGGTTTCCCAATTTTTCTGGAATCCAGCTTGGAATCTCTCTAGATCTCAACACTTCTGTTCACTTCAATAGCTATAAATTTCCTCCCCTTTTAAACAATTTACCATCTCATTTTCTTATGTGAGTTCTTTCTATGCAAGGTTGATTATGCATATCACGGTCCACTCAAATGAAAGCATTCCAAGTACTGAGAGAAGGAAATCAAGGCAAAGGTAAGAAATGGACAGTGACAGTTTTCAGTGACCCATATCATTTACATTGCCTTTCATGTGAATATTCATTTTAACTGAGCATGTTAGATTTACATACCTGGTTATAGTAATGTAAGTAAAATAAAAATGAATTCTATTGAATGATGTCATTGTATAAAAAATGCTTATCACTGAATCTCCCTTATTCTTTTTAGGCATAAATTACTTCACAGATGCCCATTTGTCTCCCTATGTTAATATTTTCATCCTCACTGGCATTAAGATAAATTGCTCCATTGTCATAAAGGTAATGATCTCTGATGAGATTCAGGTTTAAATAATTTCCTCCTTTATTTTTACATACTCAGGCAACCATGACGACTGCCTGATTCTCCTCAACTGAAGTATGTATTTCTTTAGCTGGTTCCATTAGTAGTGATAAAGACCACATTTATTAACTCTTTCCTTGTGTCATTGTGAAATAATGTTTTTTAAAAGTATCAATTGGTTTTGAGTTCAATGTATGTATTAGGTTTGAATGTAACTCAAAAGAATCACATAGTCTTGCGTTCCAAGTCCTGGGTATTTTCTAGAGCATTATTTTTTAAAATAATGATTATTGGAGTATGTTAGAAATATAATATTTCCTTCACCTTCCATATATTTCTACTAGGGCTTAGAAATATTAAATAATTTTAAGTGGGTCAAATAGCTAGGAACTAACAGATCATAAAGCTTAACCATATTCATGAGGCTTTGTATGTTGCCAGGGCCTCATGCAAACAATAATAGCTACAAATGCACACAGTTGTAAATTTATTAAAATAATTATGATTTTAATTCTTTAGACTATTTCATAAATCTATGTAATGCATATAGATCATATTTATTTCTTACACTCTTGCTTCAAGTTCATCATCACCTAATATACTTCCCATATCCCTCCTAACTTCATGATTATTTTTAATAACTCCCCAAATCTGATTAATTGTACATAAATGCGCATGTGATAGTGTTTTAATTAGTGGCACTTGATGGCTGCTGGGGAAGGGAGAGTTTTATTTCTATGAAGAATCACCTACTGGAGGTTGCCCATTATGAAATTTTGTTTATCATTCCATGTTTTTCACTATGAATTTTGTGGCTGACAATTTTATGGGATATTACCTATTAGCCAACATGGAAAGGACTCAATTCTATCCTACTAAAATACAATAATATTGCATTTTTGGACCATATTAAACATCTAATAAATGTATTTATTAAAAATATATGTACTAAAACCTATATCATATTAATGGCAAATAATATAATTATTAAAATTGTAAGATAACATTCATAAATGTGTAGAGCTTTCTTATACACTGTGTGTTTACTGAAAACTATTTTTATAAATGAACAGGTATTATTCTTAATCTCTAAGAAGACCTAATGAATCCAAAGTTTGCATGAATCCCCACACAAACTAGAAAATATTAAAGCATGAAATGCAAAAGTGTGTTATTACTTCTACTCTAAGTTTAGTATTAAAAATTTATTTCCTGAGCCCACCATCCTTATTTCAGTCTAACACTCAGCAGTCTGTTTGTCTGGTCTCTGTGTTGTACAATAAAGAACATTTATTTCTTCCTGAAAGTTCTAGACAGAACGTATCTACTCTGTGTTAAACATCAGAAAATTATCTCCATAGAAAACAAACAAGTTTCTCTAACAATGAGATGAAGAGGAAGATGGGGTGTGGTGGGGCGAGGACTGGACGGTCAAGCAGAACTGAGCGAAGGAAATAATTGACAGATTTCCAAGGTTTATCAACCCATGATACAAAACTTAGTGAAATCTCCTATATAAAGAACTGAGAACAATTTAAAACTAAGTTACAACACCTGTAGCCCGGGTATTCCAGGATAATAAATACTTTATTAATATATTTTTATATGTTGCAATAATGTTAAAAATCATTATAATATTTCAGTTTTTACAAACTAAAACCTGAATCAATGAGACTGTTGTTTAGAGTTCTTTCAAAATAACTAGAATATATCTATAAGGAAGTTTTTAAAGGGAGCCACAAGATTTGATCCTCAGAGCAAACTAAAGAATACATACGTCGGCTGGTTCATAACCCCAGGCACCTGTGTAGCAGAGGACTGACTACACATGGGAGAGAATGCGATTAATCCTGTGGAAACTTGATGACCTGTGGAAGAGAGATGCTGGTGGGGGTGAGGTGGAGGTGGGTGGATTGGCTGGGGAGCACCCTTTCAGAGTTGGGGGGGGAGGGGAATGGGTTGAAGAACTCAGAGGCAGAGATGGCGGGAAAGGAGGCAACTTTTGAAATGTAAATAAAATAATTTAATAAAGATTAAAAAAATAAGCATAGCATATGATGCAATTGAACCAACCTAAACAAGTCCCTTACAGCACTACAAAATGTTACAGAAATATGTTTGTGTCTTTCCAAGTTTCTGGATTTTAGAACTTTGAGAATTTTCCACAAGTATAAAGTGAAACATGATCACATTTTACTTCCCTCCTTCAAATTCCTGTTCTCTCCCAACAGTTCAATCTTCTATCTTGGTTTCTTTTTATTCCCCACTAAATCCTATTATTCCATATGTGCATGGGGGATTGATACAGTTGTTCTTCCTATGGGCAGGCGGGCAAACCACTTCAGCTCCTTCAGTCTCCCCCTAACTCCTCCACTGGGATCCCTGTGCTCAGTCTGATGATTGACTGCCAGCAGCCACATCTCTATTTTTCAGGCTCTGGCACAGCCTCTCATGGGACAGCTATACCAGACTTCTGTCAGCAAGCACTTCTTGGCATCAGCAATGGTGTCTGTGTTTGGTGTCTGGGGATGAGATGGGGTGGTCTCTAGATGGCCTTTCCTTCAGCCTCTGCTCCACTCTTTTTCCCTGTACTTCCTTTTAACAGGAGCAATTCTGGATTAATATTTTTGAGATTGGTGGGTGGCTCCTTTTGAGATTGTAATGTTACTACATCATTTCTCCCTTCCCTTTCTTCCCCTCAAACCCTCCTATATAAATATCTCTTTGCTCTTCTCCAAGTTATGTCTTCTTTTTTCAAAATTTTAACATGCTTACACACATATGTATATACATATGTATTTGTAAACAAAACTTGCTCTGTTTGTATAATTTTACTTATATGTATTTTTTCAGCGATATCCATTCATTATTGATTCTCCAGGTATAAATGTGATTTTGTGCTTATGTGTTTGTTGTGTGAGTTTGAGTGTTTATATGTAGTTGAGCACTTGACCTGGCATTCATGTGGAAGTCCAAGGACAAACTCTGATGTAGGTCATCATTTTGCACCTTGAGACAGAGTCTTTTGTTGGCACTACTAATACCATGCTAGCTGACTTATGGTGATCTTGGTATTCTCCTACCTTAGGCTCCACACATGAGCACTGGGAATTGATTTAGTCTACAAAATATGTTTGTTTGTTTGGTTAGTTGGTTATTAGTTTTTGTTTGTTTGTTTGTTTGTTTGTTTCTTTTTTCTGGGGATCCCAAACAAGGTCCCTGAACTTTTGTAATTGTTTTATGCTTTATCCAGAGTAAAATGTAATACACTACTTGCATTTATATTAAAAAGCACTGTGTTTCATGTGTTTAGTAAACTGTATCTTGGGTAGTCTAGGTTTCTGGGCTAATAACCACATATCACTGAGTACATGTTATGTGAGTTCTTTTGTGATTGGGTTACCTCACTCAGGATGATGGCCTTCAGATTCATCCATTTGCCTAGGAATTTCATATATTTATTGTTTTTAATAGCTGAGTAGTACTCCATTGTGTAAATATACCAATTTTTTTCTGTCCATTCCTCTGTTGAGGGACATCTGGGTTCTTTCCAGCTTCTACACATGAAACTCAGGAAGAAGGAAGATCAAAATGTGGACACATCACCCCTTCCTAGAATTAAGAACAAAGCACACATTGAAGGAGTTACAGAGATCATGTGTGAAGCTGAATCCAAAGGATGGACCCAATGACTGCTGCTGCCAGGGATCCATCCCACAATCAGCCACCAAACATAGACACTATAGCATATGCCAGCAAGATAGTACTGAAAGGGCCCTGATATAGCCGTCTCATGGGAGACTATACCAGTGCCTGGCAAACATGGAGGTGGATGCTCACAGTCAGCTATTAGATGGAACACAGGGTTCCCAAGGAAGGAGCTAGAGAAAGTACCCAAGGAGCTGAAGGGGTCTTCAACCCTATAGGTGGAAGAATAACATGAACTAACTTGTACCCCCTGAGCTCATGTCTCTAGCTGCATATTTGGCCATCATTTGGAAGAGAGGCCCCTTGGTCATGCAGACTTTATATGCCCCAGTACAGGGGAACGCCAGGGCCAAGATGTGGGTGTGGGTGGGGAGGGGAGCAGGGCCGGGAGGGGGGAGGGTATAGGGAACTTCCTGGATAACACTTGAAATGTAAATGAAGAAAATATCTGAAGGGGTCTTCAACCCTATAGGTGGAAGAATAACCATGAACTAACTAGTACCCCCTGGGCTCGTGTCTCTAGCTGAATATATAGAAGAGGATGGCCTAGTTGGCCATCAGTGGGAAGAGAGGCCCCTTGGTTAAGTAGACTTTATATGCCCCAATACAGGGGAACGCCGGGGCCAGGGGGTGGGAGCGGATGGGTGGGGGAGCAGGGCCGGGAGGGGGGAGGGTATAGGGAACTTTCTGGATAACACTTGAAATGTAAATGAAGAAAATATCTAATAAAAGTTGAAAAAAAAAGTTGGAAGAAAAAAAAAAAAGCACTGTGGAGAGACAGTTTCTCCCGAATGCTTTATTTGACCTAAATTTAGCCAAAACTATGCTGTAAGCATAACTCAACCTAGCCTATGATTTTATAAGCAGAAGAGAAACACTCTGATTATCTGTTGGAAATTTTACACATTCTGTATCAAGGGCTTTGTAATTAGAAATTACATAAATTTAGTATCCCCATAAAAGATAATAAAACATTTTTTAAAGAGTATGGAGGGAAAAATTCTGACTTCTTAAACTACAATGTTCTCCAACATCACCCAGCTCTATTACATTGATTTTGAAGCATTTATGATAAGTAAAGAACATTCCTATGAAGCACCAGAAATTAAATATTCTATAATTTGTGCCCATATGGTCCTTATCACAACTACTCAACTAGAAGCTGCAGGTTCGAAGGAGCCATGGGTAATAAACAAACAAACCTCTATAGATATGGTTTTTATAGAAAATTTCCAATTTGAAATTAGTATAAATCAATAATTTATTAATATTTATGATTCACAACCAGCATAAAACAGTCTCAAGAAGCACTGTTCCTAGAATCTAGAAAAAAACTCTTGACAATGCAGTAATAAAAGACCTAGTGCTCTAGTATTACACGGTAAAGAGCTGCAGCCCAGGGTTTCTAGTCACTACCTACTCTTCAAATCCAAAGGAAGTCAGTAAGTCCTGCATTTATTGTCCTATCAAAAGCACTTAGGGCCCTTTTATATAGACAATAAATATTTAATTATGTGTTAATTACCCATTTAAAATCATTGTGTATCACTTTATGCTAACAGCAGCAAACTCTTGGAGAATGGGTAGGTCTAAAAACTGCCTCTGGATTGATTGCTTGCATGTCTAATGAAAGATCAGCACCTCTACTTGTAGTTTTCACTTACACAGAAGAAACAGCAAGACTCTGCTATGGCAAGCCACAAAGCTTTTTACACACAATGCAAGGTTTTCTATTGGTCAAGTTCATTGCACAATCCATTGTGATTAATATGAATACCAGAGGAGTTCTGATTAGAAACAGCAATGACAGAAAAGCAAGTAAATGTGTTCAATTGCTCTGCACTTATAAAACATGGCAAAACAAAAGTAAATCAGTGGAAAATGAAGGGGAGTTTTGTCCCAACATTCTATACATGTAGAGAACTATAAACAAGGACATATCAGAGTGTAACCTCTGATAAAATATGCTGATATGGACACTCTCTCATACAGGCATGCCTTGCATATCTTTTCAGAAATTTTCACTTAGCTTCAGACAAATGAAATAGAAAATTGTGAAAAAACTATTCAGTCTTCTACATGATAACTGCCAATTGTGCCACCACCATTTGTTGAAAATGCTATCTTTTTTCCATTGGATGGTTTTAGTTCCCTTGTCAAAGATCAGGTGACCATAGGTGTGTGGATTCATTCCTCGGTCTTCAATCCTATGCCATTGATCTACTTGTCTGTAGCTGTACCAGTACCATGCAGTTTTTTGTTTTTGTTTTTGTTTTTTTTCTTCCATTTTTTTTTTTGGATATTTTCTTAATTTACATTTCAAATGCTATTCCGAAAGTCCCCTACCCCCTCCGCCGTCCCTGCTTCCCTGTCTACCCACTCCCACTTCTTGGCCCTGGCGTTCCCCTGTATTGGGGCATATAAAGATTGCAGTACCAACTACAAATGCTCTGTAGTACAGCTTGAGTTCAGGCATGGTGATTTCACCAGAGGTTCTTTTATTGTTGAGAAGAGTTTTTGCTATCCTAGTTTTTTTGTTATTCCAGATAAACTTGCAAATTGCCCTTCCTATATCGTTGAAGAATTGAGTTGGAATTTTGATGGAGATTGCATTGAATCTGTATATTGCTTTAGGCAAGATAGCCATTTTTACTATATTGGTCCTGCCAATCCATGAGCATGGGAGATCTTTCCATCTTCTGAGATTTTCTTCAATTTCTTTCTTCAGAAACTTGATCAAACCATTTTAAACTTGGATGTCCTAGAAGTGAAAGTGCTTTAATCATTACAGTCCTGTGTGAGGATCCTAAAACTGTTTGTATGTTGTAAGTCTGTGTGTCTGTGAGTTTGTGATTATGTATGTCTGAATATCTGTGTACCTGTGTGTGAGTTTGTGTTTGTGTGTGTAGGCATGTGTGGATGCATAAGAGTGTGTGTGTGTGTGTGTGTGTGTGTGTGTGTGTGTGTTAGTGTATGTAGGCATATGTGTGGGTTTGTCCACATGTGCACAAGTGTTCTCTGGTGTATACCCTAAAATACAGCAAACACTTTTGATGTAAACTTGTCACTGAGCACCAGTATTCTCAATGACTTTAGCCTCTTACAAATTCACACTCTTAAAGGAAAAGGACTACTGAAGACTTTTTATGAGGTGATGATACACAAAATATTATCTGTAGTATAATATAATACACAGAACTAAATTAACACTGGAAATTAAATATTTATTATTTCATTTACAAAAAACAAACAAAAACAAATCTGCTAGATGTTAACACTACTACATATGAGTAAAACTGCCTATGTGCTTTAAGGAAAAATTATAGTAAGAATCATTAAAATTTCACTTTTATTGTAAGCAAACATAATGTATGATTTAATAAAAGACAACTGAATTTTTATGGTAATCATGCAAATTCTGGTTTAAGTTGCTATGTTTGACAAGAAATATAACCGCACACATATAAAGAAGAAAAGATACAGGTAAGAAAGTTTAATCATTTGTTATAGATTAACTGACTACAGAGTTTGATTTTTATATTATGAATTAATTTTCTCCTATATTGAATTTCAGTAGTCTAGCTTGTGTTTCTGAATGGGCCTTTAGCCCATGTATTCTGTTACAATTTTCTTACAATTTTCTATGTGAGAAAATGGATCAGTGGATCCAGTTCGTCTTTGGATTGTTTATGAATATTATTATATTTCTCCCTAATTCTCATTTATGTATTTCATTACCAGTAAAATTGGTAAAATATTGAGTTGTGATTGAGTTCAAAAATAAATATTTTAAAATTGAAACTTTAAAAAAAATCCCCAATTTTACTACTGCCAACAATTGCTACTTTACTAGAAACAGCAGGCTCACTTCACACATTTTTCAGAAAAGTTTGCCAGTTAGCCTGTGTGAATAATCATGATCTGCCAGCCCATCTTTCAAGTGAGGACAGTTACTATTGACAAAAGTAGCTATTGTGGTTTACAACTCAAGTGATTTTGAGGGAGTTTTCTCAAGGTAACTGTTAGAGTGCTGAATGTTGCAGAAACATTTTTTGCACACACACACGCATGCACGCATGCACGCACGCACGTGCACACACACACACACACACACACACACACTCACACACACACTATTAAGGACAACCACTCTAAGCTAGACATCTTGAAAGTTATACTGCTTCATATAAGATATTATTAAGTGGGACTTTTATTGCATATTAGCAGCACTGAGTGTCACAAAGGCTAGTACCACTGATTTGAGTTATGCTGCACATTCACCTCTGTGACACCTCCTCAATTAAATTTTAAGATAATAAAACCATTCATCTAAAGATCACACACACTCACAAACTCATATATGTGAATACATACACACACTCACACATGATGAACATGGATGGTTTCTAAGTAACTAATGAGTTGGGACTGAAGCTTCAGATATTCAGTGGCAATTGCTACCTGAATATTTTCATATGCTTTATATGTCATGTATTAGGATATGCTTTTTTCATTAATACATTTAAAATCAAGAGCTGTTTTATTTTATTTGTGATCTGCTTATAGGAGCAGATGGAATTTGAGGGATTACTGCTACAATAAAATTTGTTATTTGCTATGACAAAATATAGGTCAAAATAAGAGGAATATGGAATTTTAAAAATTTACTTGTAACTAATTTCTAGTATTTGATTTAATAACTGAGGAAAAAGCAATGCTACGTGCTGGTGTATCCCTTAACTGCATTTCTGCTTGCTTGACAATATGTTCTAACCTTACAGCTGTGAGTGTGAGGAGAACTTATTAGTGCAGCAAGAGGAGAAATTCTTCTCTATTAAACGTATGCTTTTAAAGGAAAAGGTTATTTGGTCTGTGCGGCAACCAACCTTAACATCCACTCCACTCAAAAGCAAATTGTGTTTCCAGGGCAAAGATAGGAGATTGATATTAATAGACATTCTGTTCTCAAGCAACTTATTCTATTAGTTTGTTGTCTCTATGCCTTTAGGAGTTTGCAGAATCAATGCCCTAAAAGGTTTTGGAGTCTCCAGTATTTATGGTTTGTATTTTTAGTGCTTTAAAAAATATGCAGTTTTTCCTCTTTAAAACGTATACTACATCTTTTGTTTTATGACTTAGAAAATTTCTAAGTGGATAGTTAAAATTAAGAGAACTGTTAAGGGTGGATGTTAACACAATAAGAATTCAAAGTAACCAGATGTAGGAAAGTTTTGATGAAAGATGATAAAAAAAAACTAATATTTTGGATTCATTTTCCTCAAAGTCATTGTTATATGATTTAATATATATTTAAACACTCATTCTGTGGGATTGTTTTGAGATGAAGATGCATAAAATGTGTTAGAATCTCCAGATAGACAAGATATAAATGAGAATACTTGGTGAAATATTTACCTATACAATAAAAGAAACAACTAATGAATGCGAATCTTGGTGCTTCCTGCTAACGAGCTCAAAGTGACTTGATTGCGTGCCGCAAATGCTTTACATTTATGTAAATGCAGCATTTTACCTGCAAAGAAGAGAAAGAATTAGACAATGAGCATTGTGAAGTGTGGGATGGCTGGGGGCTCTAAGTGGGATAAAAATCCAGAATGTGAGCGCAAAATGACATATTGGCATTAAGAGAGTTAATTCTGTGAAAAGATTTCACTCTAAAATGAAAGGCTATACATGTGCTAATAAAACATAATTGATTAATACGCATTGCATACCTGAATAGACATTTCTCAATGTGTTATATACAAATAATGTGTCAGTCAAAAAATGAAATATTCTAAAGGCATGGTTCAGAATTTATTATTTGATTGAATGTGATCATATTACCATGAATTATGTAATGCTTTAAAGCAGTGGAAGAATATCCCTATATCATGAGCATCTTTCATTTGAGTGGGACGTTATAACATCAAAAGCTATGGAGTTCTCCTTGGAGCTTGTCACCACCTCTCAGCTTCAGCTCTTAATTGGCCCCTTGGCATCTCTTAACTTTTAAACCTTTATTAATGCTGCAGATAAAAATATTGTACCTGAAAAATATTCGATTTCGAGTTGGTACTCATGATCTTTATGTACTTAGGCATGAAGACATACAATAGAATAAGTAATTGTGATCGGGTTACCTCACTCAGGATGACATTTTCTAGTTCCATCCATTTGCCATTTCATGAAGCCATTGTTTTTAATAGCTCATTAGTACTCCATTGTGTAAATGCACCACACTTTCTGTATCCATTCCTCTGTCTAAGAACATATGGGTTTTTTCCATCTTCTGGCTATTATAAATAAGGCTGCTATGAACATAGTGGAGCATGTGTACTTGGTATATGTTGGAGCATCTTTTTGGTATATGCCCAAGAATGGTATAGCTATGTCCTCAGGTAGTATTTTGTCTGATTTTCTGAGAAACAGTCATACTGATTTCCAGAGTTGTACCAGCTTACAACCCCACCAACAATGGAGGAGTGTCCCTCTTTCTCCACATCCTTGACAGTATCTGCTGTCACCTGATTTTTGGTCTTAGCCATTCTGACTGGTGTGAGGTGGAATCTCAGGGTCATTTTGATTTGCATTTCCCTGATGACTAAGGTTGTTGAACATTTCTTTAGGTTCTTCTCAGCTATTTGAGATTCCTCAATTGAGAATTCTTTGTTTAGTTCTGTACCCCATTTTTAATAGGTTTATTTGATTCTCTGGATTCTAACTTCTTGAGTTCTTTGTATATATTGCCTACTAGCTGTTTCTCAAATATAGGTTTGGTAAAGATCTTTTCCCAAACAGTAAGCAGCCATTTTGTCCTGTTGACAGTGTTCTTTGCCTTACAGAAGATTCGCAGTGTTATGAGATCCCATTTGTTTATAGCTCATCTTAGAGCATGAGCCATTAGTGTTCTGTTTGGAAGTTTTCCCCTGTGACAATGTGTTTGATGGTCTTCCCCACTTTCTCTTCTATTAGAATCAGTGTATCTGGTTTTATGTGGAGTTCCTTGATCCACTTGGACTTGAGCTTTGCACAAAGAGATAAAAATGGATCAATTTGCATTCTTTTACATGCTGACCCCCAGTTGAACCAGCAGAATATTTGAAAACGCTGTCTTTTTTACTCACTGGATGGTTTGATTTCTTTATCAAAGATCAAGTGACCATAGGTATGTAGGTTCATTTCTGGGTCTTCTATTCTATTCTATTGATCTACATTTCTGTTTCAGTACCAATATCATGCAGTTTTTACACTATTTCTCTATAGTACAATGTGAGATGTGGGATGGTGATTATTCCAAAGTTCTCTTATATTTAGATTTTTTTTTTTTGGGTGTCCTGACTTTTGGTTATTCCAGATGAATTTGAAAAATGCTCTTTTTATTTCTGTGAAGAATTGAGTTGGAATTTTGATGAGAATTTCATTGAATCTATAGATTGCTCTTGGTAAAATGACCATTTTACTATGTTAATCCTGCCAATACATGAGCATGGGAAATCTTTGCAACTTCTGAGATATTCTTTGACTTCTTTCTTCAGAGACTTGAAGTTCTTGTCAAACAGATTTTTACTTGCTTAGTTAAAGTCACAACAAGATATTTTATATTATTTGTGACTATTGAGAAGTGTGTCAATTCTCTAATTTATTTCTCAGCCCAATTATCCCTTGAGTAGAGGAAGGCAACTGATTTGTTTTCAGTTAATTTTATATCCAGTCACTTTGCTGAAGTTGTTTCTCAGCTCTAGGACTTCTCTCCTAGAGAGTGTTTGAGGAGTTACTATCAGATCATCCACAAATGTCTTCTTCCTTTCCATTTTGTGCCACTCTGACCTCCTTTTATTGTCTCATTGTTCTGCCTAGAACTCCAAGTACTATGTTGAATAAATAGTGAGAGAGGGCATCCTTGTCTAGTCTCTGATTTTAGTGGGATTTCACTCTGTTTAGTTTGATGTTGGCTTTTGGTTTGCTGTATATATTGCATTTTAATGGTTAGGTTTGGGCCTTGAATTCCTGATCTTTCCAAGACATTTTATATGATGTACCTATTGATAAGTTGTTATTAGCCCAAAATCTTGGTATACTCAGGATACAACTCACAGACCATTTGGAGTTCAAGAAGAAGAAAGACCAAAGTATTTTTGCTTGCATCCTACTTAAAAGGTGGGACAAAGTAATTAAGGGGTAGAGGAGGGAAAGGGAAAAGGGGGACAGGATGAGGTGTGGTAGGAAACAGGGAGAAGGGTCAGGATATTGAACAGAAGTGTGTAGCAGTGGGGTATAGAGAGCCAGTAGAAAGTCCCAGATGGTAGCAAGAGATTCCCAGGACCCAACATTAGCTGAAATACCCACAAAACTGTGAGGCACAGCCTTTAGAGATGGTATCCAGTGGATAAGGCACAGCCCTCAGTTGAGGAAGGGGTCAAACACCCATCTCAAAAATTTTAACCCAGAATTTTTTCTGTCTAAAGGAAATTCAGGGAAAAACAGTGAAGCAGAGACTGAAAGAAAGGCCATCCAGAGACCTCCCCACCCACGAATTTATTCCATATGAAGAAACAAAACCCAGACACTATTTCTGATGCCAAGAATCACTTGCTTACAGGAGCAAACCTGAGAGGTTTTACCAAAACCTGACCAGTACAGATGCTTGAAGCCTACCATCAGACTTAGCATGGGGACCCCAATGGAAGACTTACTGGAAAGATGGAAGTAGCAGAAGGTGTTTGTAACCCAATAGGAAGAACAACAATATCAACTAACTGAACCCCTCAGAGTATCAAGGCACAAACACCAACCATAGAGTACACGTGGAGGCACATATGGCTCCAGCTGCATATTTAGCAGAGAATGGCCTTATCTATCATAAGGGAGAATGGAGTCCCTTGGCTCTGTGGAGGCTTGATGTTCCACACTATGTGGATGCTAGTATAGTGAGGCAGGAGTTGGTGGGTGGGTATGGGAACACCCTCATAGATGCAGAGGAGATGGGGATGGATAAGGGCTTTAAGGAGGGGAAATCAGGAAGGGGAGACAACATTTGAAATATAAATACATAAAATAAACAATAAAAAAGAATTAGTAACTCCTTCCATGGGAATTTTGTTCCCCCTTCTAAGAAGGATCGAAGTATCCACACTTTGGTCTTCCTTCATCTTGAGTTTCATGTATTTTGCAAATTGTATCTTGGGTATTCTGAGCTTCTGGGCTAATATCCACTTATCAGTGAGTACATATCATGTGTGTTCTTTTGTGATTGGGTTAACTCACTGAGGATGATATTCTCCAGACCCATACATTTGTTGAAGAATTTCATAAAATCATTGGTTTTAATAGCTGTGCAGTACTCTATTATGTAAATGTACCACATTTTCTGTATCTATTCCTCTAGGAGTTACAGAGACAAAGTTCAGAGCAGAGACTAAAGGAATGACCATCCAGAGACTGCCCCACCTGGAGATTCATCCCATAAACAACCACCAAACCAGACACTATTGCAGATTCCAACAAGATTTTGCTGACAGGAGACTGATATAGCAGTCTCCTGAGAGTCTCTGCCAGTACTTGGCAAATACAGAAGTGTATGCTCACAGTCATCCATTGCACAAAGCACAGGGTCCCCAATGAATGAGCTTGAGAAAGGACCCAAGGAGCTGAAGGGGTTTGCAGCCCCATAGGAGGAGCAACAATATGAACTAACCAGTACCCCAAGAATTTCCTGGGACTAAACCACCAATCAAAGAAAATACATAGTGGGACTCATTGCTCTATCTGCATATGTAGCAAAGGATGGCCTAGTCAGTCATCAATGGGAGGAGAGGCCCTTGGTCCTGTGAAGGTTCTATGCCCTAGTATAGGGGAATGCCAGGCCCAGGAAGCTGGAGTGTGTGGGTTGGGAAGCAGAGAGAAGAGGGATGGATAGATGATTTTCAGATGGGAAACTAGGAAAGGGGGTAACATTTAAATGTAAATAAAAAAATATCTAAGGAACAAAAAGATGGGGTATCAATTTGGATGGGAGGGAGGATCTGGGAGATGTTGGGCAAGGCGAAAGTGTAATTAAAATATATTATTTTAACTATTTTTCATTTAAAAAAGAAAACAATGAATCAAAAATCAAAAAGAGGAAAAAAAAAGAATTAGAAACTGTGGATACTTTGTATTTTGTGTTTCTAAAATTATAGTATTTCTCAGATCATAGGTTGTTATGATGTTTCTATGAAATGTTTATGGAGTTAAATATTGGTAGCATATTGCAGTTGTTTGATACACATTTAATTCCTCACACTCACACACACACACACACACACACACACACACACACACACAAATACACACACAAACACACACACAAACACACACACTAGTCCTTTGTTTATATGTAATATTTCCTGGTTTTGTGTTTTTATGAGATTGTTATGTGTGCTAATGTGTGTATCTCTGTGTTTCTTGTGATTTTTTTGTTTTGTTTTTGTTCTTTGCTTTATAAAAATCAATATGCCACAGTTTAAGATGCCTGTGTATTTTCTAAGGAGAAAGAGCAAGAAAGTATGTGTATTTGGTGAGGGAAGAGGTGGGAAGGATCTGGAGGGAGGTGGGGGAAGAAAAACCATAATCAGATTATATTGAATGAAAAAATTACTGGTACAGCAACAGACAGGTAGATCAATGGAATAGGATCGAAGACCCAGAAATGAATCCACACACCTATGCTCACCTGATCTTTGACAAGGGAGCTAAAACTATCCAGTGGAAAAAAGACAGCCTTTTCAACAAATGGTGCTGGCACAACTGGCAGCTATCATGTAGAAGACTGGGAATTGATCCATTCTTATCT
>LR754798.1:5661-28618 GCA_902729485.2 Mus minutoides
TGGTGCACCTCATTTGGCAGATCAGGCAGTGACCTCTGAATAACCTCCCTTCATGTCTGAATCTGAATCTGCCCAAAACTTTTGAGCCACTTGCAATCTTGTAGAAACATACGTGGTTTTTTTGACTCTATAGCACATGCGTCCAAACCCCTTTGTCTTTTGTATACATTAAGTTGACTGGTTTAATAGGTCTGATTTTGTACATTACTTGCTTTGGTTTTGTTTAGTTTTTTTTGTTTGTTTGTTTGTTTGTTTGTTTTTTTTTTGTGACAGGGTTTCTCTGTGTAGCTCTGGCTGTCCTGGAACTCACTTTGTAGACCATGCTGGCCTTGAACTCAGAAATCCGCCTGCCTCTGCCTCCCCAGTGCTGGGATCAAAGGCGCGTCCACCACGCCCAGCTTGTTTAGGTTTTGTTAAAAAATATTTTCTGTTGTAGTTTTTCATATTTCTTTACTTCATTTGTTTAGTGTTTGGATTTTTATTTGGCAAAGGGACTTTAACAAAAATTTTGACAAATTTTCCTTTATGATTTTATTGAAAATCATAGATCTGATATTCTTCTATTCCAATCATTTGTTGTGTTTGCCTTCTCTTGAGTTTCAGAGTTCCTGGTTCTTTACTGCCAGGCAACTTTTAGCATTCACATTTTTGATTCACAGATATATTCAATTTTTTCTATTCATCTTTAATGCCTGAGCTTCTCTTCCTTTCCTGTTCTGTGTTTGAACGTTGCCACTCTAGTGGTCAGTGTACAGGTAATTTCCATGGTCTGCTCTAAGTACTTAAGGACTTAGACACTAATTAAGTCATTACCTGCCTCCATCACCTGCAGTTGTTGTAAGTTTTCCTTAGATACATGCACCCCAAGCTACAGAAGCTTTCTAATTTTGTTCCTGTGTTTGTTCTCCACACATGACCCCTCTCCATTCTCTCTCTCTATCCTCATGGGTCTCTCTTTCTGTACCCTATCTCTGTGCCTGTCTGCAGGTCCTCTTGTGTACCTCTATCTCTTCCCCAGGTTCTCAGTTCTCTCCCTTCCCCCAAACAGTCTCTTTTGCACCATATCTGTTGTATGTTTTATTTTCTCAGGGCCTGCAGTGATAGGATCACTTGGCTCAGTTGGTGACATATTTTCGTGGCTGTTATGCATTATGCCCCTATGCTGCTATGCAGGTCTCTGGATTTGAGGTGATTATTGATCTAGGTACTGGCTTCTGGATTTGTCTTTTTTTGTGGGGGCTTTGTTCCTGGGTTACTGTTGATGTATGGATTTGCAGCGAGTGTTGGCTGAGTGTTACCTCTTTTACTGACCTGCTTGGTGGGTATGTTCACGAGGGAATGCTTGCTAATTTTGGAAGCTGGGAGAGAAGGGAGGGAAGAAGAGATGATCTTAGTAATCCACAAGGAGACATAGTCAGGAGTGAAGTCAGGTTGCTCATGTTGTTTAGTACAGTGCTAGTGGCAACTGGGAAAATTGCATCTGGGATAACAGATAGTGTGGTAGATGTATGGAAACCTTACCTTGCATCCTTTGAGGCATGGAATGTTGTTGAATAGGATGTGTCTGCCCAAGTGTGGGCTGTGCTACAGGGATGAGGCAGGAAAGTAAGAGCAGATGGGGATTGTCTGGTATGTATAGGAGGCATGCATAGGGGGAGAGGAAACTTCCATTGTTATTCTGTTCAGTGGTAAGGGCAACTGATATTAGGATCTGCAGTAACAGATAGTGAGATAGGTCTTTGTACAAAGTCCCTAGTCTACAGGCAGGCATGACTTGTAGTTAAACAGGATTATCTCTTGATAATAAGTGGCTCAGAAACAAAATGAGTTTGTAAAGTTCAACCAATTCCATCTTTAAGATTCCACAAAGTCCATTTGAGCAAACGTCCTATGCTAATCAGCACTTATCAATAGCCAGTCAAGTTACAACAGCAGGGTTAAACTACATGTAGATAACTAATACAACTAGAAAACTCATACATCTAATACAACTTAGAAAAACATTAGCTAAGCCGGGCGTGGTGGTGCACGCCTTTAATCCCAGCACTCTGGAGGCAGAGGCAGGTGGATTTCTGAGTTTGTGGCCAGCCTGGTCTACAGAGTGAGTTCCAGGACAGCCAGGGATATACAGAGAAACCCTGTCTCAAAAAAAAAAAAAAAAAAAAAAAAAAAAAAAAAAAAAAAAAAAAAAAAAAAAAACAAACAAACAAAAAAAAGAAAAACATTAGCCTAGCCGGTCTTGGTGGCGCACACCTTTAATTCCAACACTCGGGAGGCAGAGGCAGGCGGATTTTTGAGTTCAAGGCCAGCCTGGTCTACAAAGTGAGTTCCAGGACAGCCCGGGCTATACAGAGAAACCCTGTCTCAAAAAAAAAAAAAAGAAAAGATTGCAATACCAAGGGGCCTGTCTTCCCAATGTTGGCCAACTAGGCCATCTTCTGCTACATATGCAGAAGAGTTCTGGGATGTTCTGGTTAGTTATATTGTTGTTCTTCTTATAGGGTTGCAGACCCCTTCAGCTCATGGGGTTCTATCTCTAGTTTCTCCTTTGTGGGCCCTGTGTTCCCTCATATAGATGACTTTGAGCACCCACCTCTGTAATGGCCAGGCACTGGCACAGCCTCACACGAGACAGCTATATCAGGGTTCCTTCAGCAAACTCTTGCTATCCTATGCAATAGTGTCTGAGTTTAGTGACTGATTCTGGGATGGATCCCCGGTGGGGTACTCTCTATATGGTCCATCCTTTCATCTTAGCTCTAAACGTTGTCTCTATAACTCTTCATGGGTATTTTGTTTCTTATTCAAAGGAAGAATAAAGTATACACACACTGGTCTTCCTTCTTGATTTTCTTGAGTTTTGCAAAATATGTCTTTGGTATTCTAAGTTTCTGGGCTAATGTCCACTTATCAGTGAGTGCATATCCAATGACTCCTTTTGTGATTGGGTTACCTCACGAACGATGATATCTTCCAGATACATCCAGTTGCCCATGAATTTCATAAATTCATTTTTTTAATAGTAGAATAGTACTCCATTGTGTAAATGTACCACATTTTCTGTATCTATTTCTCTTGTTGAGGGACATCTGGGTTCTTTCCAGCTTCTGGCTATTATGACTAAAGCTGCTATGAACATAGTGGATCATGTGTGCTTTTTACCAGTTGGAACATCTTCTGGGTATATGCCCAGGAGAGGTATTGCTGGATTCCCTGGTAGTACTGTGCCCAATTTTCTGAGAAAACGCCAGACTGACTTCCAGAGTGATTGTACAAGCTTGCAGTCCCACCAGCAATGCAGGAGTGTTCCTCTTTCTCCACGTCCTCACCAGCATCTGCTGTCACCTGAATTTTTGATCTTAGCCATTCTGACTGGTGTGAGGTGGAATCTTAGGGTTGTTTTGATTTGCATTTCCTTGATGATTAAGGATGTTGAACATATTTTCAGGTGTTTCTCAGCCATTTGCAATTCTTCAGTTGAGAATTCTTTGTNTCAAATGCCTTCTCAGCATCTAATAAGATGGTCATGTGGTTTTTGTCTTTGAGTTTGTTTATATAGTGGATTATGTTAATGGATTTCCATATATTAAACCATCCCTGCATTCCTGGGATAAAGCCTACTTGGTCAGGATGGATGATCTTTTTGATGTGTTCTTGGATGCAGTTTTCGAGGATTTTGAGTATTTTTGCATTGATATTCATGAGGGCAATTGTTCTGAAGTTCTCTTTCTTTGTTGGATCTTTGTGTGGTTTAGGTGTCAGAGTAATTGTGGCTTCATAGAATGGATTGGGAAGAGTACCTTCTGTTTCTATTTTGTGGAATAGTTTGAGGAGAGTTGGAATTAGGTCTTCTTTAAAGGTCTGATCAACTCTGCACTAAACCCATCTGGTCCTGGGCTTTTTTCATTGGGAGACAATTGATGACTGCTTCAATTTCTTTAGGGGAAATGGGACTGTTTAGATCCTTAATCTGATCCTGGCTTAACTTTGGTACCTGGTCTCTGTCTAGAAAGTTGCCAATTTCATGCAGGTTTTGTAGTAGGATCTGATGATGTTTTGGATTTCCTCAGGTTCCGTTGTTATGTCTCCATTTTCATTTCTGATTTTGTTAATTAAGATTCTGTCCCTGTGCCCTCTAGTGAGTCTGGTTAAGGGTTTATCTATCTTGTTGATTTTCTCAAAGAACCAGCTCCTGGTTTGTTTGATTCTTTGAATAGTTCTTTTTGTTTGTACTTGGTTGATTTCGGCCCTGAGTTTGATTATTTCCTGCTGTCTACTCCTCTTGGGTGAATTTGCTTCCTTTATTTCTAGAGCTTTACTAGTATATGCTCTCTGTACTTTCTTTTTGTAGGCACTCAGGGCAATGAGTTTTCCTCTTAGGACTGCCTTCTTTGTGTCCCATAAGTTTGGGTATGTTGTGGCTTCATTTTCATTAAACTCCAGCAAGTCTTTAATTTCTTTCTTTATTTCGTTCTTGACCAAGGAATCATTGAGTAGAGTGTTGTTCAGATTCCATGAGGATGTTCGCTTTCTATTATTTATGTTTTCATTGAAGATCAACCTTAGTCCATGGTGGTCAGATAGTATGCATGGGATAAATTCAATATTTTTGTATCTGTGGAGACCTGTTTTGTGACCAATTATATGGTCAATATTGGAAGAGGTACCATGTGGCGCTGAGAAGAAGGTATATCCTTTTGTTTTAGGATAAAATACTCTCTAGATATCTGTTAAGTCCATTTGTTTCATGACTTCTGTTAGTGTCCATGTGATTCTGTTTAGTTTCTGTTTCCAGGATCTGTCCATTGGTGAGAGTGGGGAGTTGAAGTCTCCCACTATTATTGTGTGAGGTGCAATGTGTGCTTTGAACTTTACTACAGTTTCTTTAATGAATGTGGCTGCCCTTGTATTCGGAGCATAGATATTCAGAATTGAGAGTTCATCTTGGTTGATTTTACCTTTGATGAGTATGAAGTGCCCCTCTTTGTCTTTTTTTATAACTTTGGGTTGAAAGTCAATTTTATCCGATATTAGAATGGCTACTCCAGCTTTTGTCTTCAGACCATTTGCTTGGAAAATTGTTTTCTAGCCTTTCACCCTAAGGTAGTGTCTGTCTTTTACCCCTAAGGTGCATTTCCTGTAAGCAGCAAAACGTTGGGTCCTGTTTGTGTATCCAGTCTATTAGTCTATGTCTTTTTATTGTGGTATTGAGTCCATTGATGTTAAGAGAAATTTACTAGCCGGGTGTGGTGAAGCACGTCTTTAATCCCAGCACTTGGGAGGCAGAGGCAGGCGGATTTCTGAGTTCGAGGCCAGCCTGTTCTTCAAAGTGAGTTCCAGGACAGCCAGGGCTATACAGAGAAACCCTGTCTCAAAAACCCAAAGGAAGAGAGAAAGAGAGAGAGAGAGAGAGAGAGAGAGAGAGAGAGAGAGAGAGAGAGAGAGAGAGAGAAATTAACGAAAAGTAGTTGTTCCTTCCTGTTATTTTTGTTGTTAAAGTTGGGATTCTCTTCTTGGGGATGTCTTCTTTTAGGATTGTTGAAGGATTACTTTTTTGTTTTTTCTAGGGTGTAGTTTCCTTCCTTGTTTTGGTGGTTTCCCTTTATTATCCTTAGAAGGGCTGGATTCGTGGAAAAATATTGTGTGAATTTGGTTTCATCATGGAATAATTTGATTTCTCCATCTATGTTAATTGAGAGTTTTGCTGGATATAGTAACCTGGGTTGGTATTTGTGTTCTCTTAGCGTCTGTATAACATCTGTCCAGGATCTTCTGGCTTTCTTAGTCTCCAGTGAGAAGTCTGGTGTAATTCTAATAGGCCTGCCTTTATATGTTACTTGATCTTTTTCCCTTACTGCTTTTAATATTCTATCTTTAGTGCATTTGTTGTTCTGATTATTATGTGTCTGATTATTATTATTATTATGGGAGGAATTTCTTTTTTTTTTCCAACTTTTATTAGATATTTTCTTCATTTACATTTCAAGTGTTATCCAGAAAGTTCCCTGTACCCTGGCCCCTCCCAGCCCTGCTCCCCTACCCACAGACTCCCACATCTATTCCCTGGCGTTCCCCTGTACTTGGGCATATAAAGTCTGCATGACCAAGGGGCCTCTCTTCCCAATGATGGCCAACTAGGCCATCCTCTTCTATATATGCAGCTAGAGACATGAGCTCAGGGGGTACTAGTTAGTTCGTGTTATTCTTCCACCTATAGGTGGGAGGAATATCTTTTTTGGTCCAGTCTATTTGGAGTTCTGTAGGCTCTTGTATATTCATGGGCATCTCTTTCTTTAGGTTTGGGAAGTTTTCTTCTATGATTTTTTTAAAAGATATTTGCTGGCCCTTTAATTTGAAAATCTTCTTTTTCATCCAGTCCTAATATCCGTAGGTTTAATCTTCTCATTGTGTCCTGGATTTCCTGGATGTTTTGAGTTAGGATCTTTTTGCATTTTGCATTTTCTTTGATTGTTGTGCCCATGTCCTCTATAGAATCTTCTGCACCTGAGATTCTCTCTTCCATCTCTTGTATTCTGTTGCTGATGCTAACATCTATGGTTCCTGATTTCTTTCCTAGTGTTTCTATCTCCAAAATTGTCTCACTTTGGGTTTTCTTCATTGTTTCTATTTCCCCTTTTAAGTCCTGGATTGTTTTGTTTAATTCCATTACCTGTTTGGTTGTGTTTTCCTGGAGTTCTTTAAGAGATTTTTGTGTTTCCTCTTTAAGGACTTTTACCACTTTAGCAGTGTTCTCCTGCATTTTTTAAGTGAGTTATTAATGTCCTTCTTAATGTCCTTCCTGATGTCTTCTACCAGCACCATGAAATATGATTTTAAATCTGAGTCTTGATTTTCCCGTGTTTTTGGGTATCCAGGACTGCCTGAGGTGGGAGTGCTGGGTTCTGATGAAGGTGATTGGTCTTGGTTTCTGTTATTAAGATTCTTACGCTTGCCTTTTGCCATCTGGTAATCTCTGGAGTTGGTTGTTATAGTTGTCTCTGGTTGGAGCTTGTTCCTCCTGTGATTCTGTTGGCCTCTGTCAGCAGTCCTGGGAGTCCAGTTCTCTCCTGAGTCTCAGTGGTCGGAGTAGTCTCTTCAGGTGAGCTCTCCTCTTGCAGGGAGGGTGCATGGAGTTTTGGTATTCAGACCTGCCTCTGGGGTAAAGTTGAAGGCCCTCCATAGGGCCTGTCTTAGAAGATGTGTTACCTCTGTGGTCTGCACACTCACCTGCACAGACTGGTTTCTGAGGGATCCAGGACCCAACTTGGCTCCCTCACGAGCTCAGACAGGCAAAACCCTCCTGGGCAGACACCTCTCCTCAGGCCGGAAAGGTGCCCAGATGTCTGGAGCTTGAAACTGGGTCTGTCCCAGAAGCTATGTTCCTTCTTCCTGTCCCAGAAGCTGTGTCGTTTCTGCAGTCTGCACTTTCACCTGCACAAACTGGTCTATGTGGGAAGCTTTGCAGTCTGTGAGCTGACCTGTGCAGACTGGTCTCTGAGCAACCTGGGACCCAAGGTTCCAGCAAGGAAAAGCTCTCCCAGGCAGAGACCTCTCCTCAGACGGGGAGGGTGCTCAGATGTCTTAGAGCCCAAAGTTGGGTCTGTCTCAGCAGCTTTGTTGCTCAGCAGTTTGCTCACTCATCCTTTGTGGTCCACAAGCTGACCTGCGCAGACTGGTCTCTGAGGGACCCAGGATCCAGGTTCGCTCCCTCCCGAGCTCCAGCATCAAAGCCCTTCGGGTGGACACCTTTTCTCAGGCGGGAAAGGTGCCCAGATGTCTAGTGCCCAAAACTGGGCCTATCCCAGAAGCTCTGTTGCTTCCTAGGTCTGTACAGTCATTGTTTGCCATCCATGAGCTCACCTGCGCAGACTGGTCTCTGAGCAAACTGGGACCCAAGAACTTTCTTATTTATTATTGTCTTTGTCATACCTGTCTTAAGTTCTCAACATTTCAGAGCTACATTTAAGTGAAGGAGCCTCAACTGAGGGTGCCCTCATCACAATGACTGCCTTCTCTGTGAAAGATAGTGATAGTGGTTGATGAGGGAAAGCTCTTCCACTGAGGGTGGCAATATTCCTAAGTAAGTGGGCCTGGGCTGGATGAGAGAGCTAGGTGAACATGAGACAGGGACCATCAGGAGAGCAAACCAGGTGACAATGTTTGCCAATTCTTTCCTTCATAATCTAGCTTCAGTTTCTATTCTAAGGTCCCAGCAGAATGGACTGTGATCTGACAGAACCAGGCACACAACCATTTATTACCTGAGATGCTTTTACTCAGAGGATTCCAACACAGCAGCACAGTAGCAAGTTAGAACAACAACAACAAAAATGGTATCAAAAGGGGATTTTGCTGCTGGAAAGAATCTATATTTTTTTGAAGGAATATGGAAAATATCAGAAATTTAGATTGCAAAAGACATAGAAAGCTATACATGGAGTTTAATCGGTTGTTCTCAAAGGACCTGTAAAATTGGAGTGTTGACAGTAATGTAGCCAGAGGAAGTTGAGGTCATAATATTTCTGTAGAAAACTTTACCAAGTCATCGTTTTTGTGATATTTCTTGCGAAAAAAAAATCTTTCTTACTTGGATTATGCCCTGAGATATTGAGTAGGGCAAAAAGTTAAAAAATATTGGCTGATTTGTATATTTCATTCCATTTATGTGTATTTATTTACTTCTCCCATTTATTTATTCACTTTACATTGCAATCGCTATCCTCTCCCATTCCACATTCCCTCATCCCTGACTCTTTTCTCTCCTCTGGGAGGGTTGGGACTACTTGGGTATCCCCCAACCATGTCATGCCAAATCTCTGTAAAGTTAGGCACATCCTCTCCTACTAAGGTTAGACAAGGCAGCTCAGATAGGAGAACAATTTGACCAGACAGACAACACCTTCAGGGACATCCCTCTCGCAGGTTGTTGACATACCCATGAGAATACTGAGTAGGCCTTATTCAAATAGGTGTGTGATCTGCTTGGAGTAGGTGTGTCACTGTGGGGTTGTGCGTAAGATCTTCACCCTAGTTGCCTGGAAGTCAGTCTTCCACTAGCAGCCCTTGGATGAAGACGTAGAACTCTCAGCTCAGCCTGTGCCATGCCTGCCTGGATACTGCCGTGCTCCCACCTTGATGATAATGGACTGAACTTCTAAACCTGTAAGCCAGCCACAAGAAAAATTTTTTATAAGACTTGCCTCGGTCATAGTGTCTGTTCACAGCAGTAAAACCCTAACTAAGACAATCATTAATGGAAAATCATCAAAATATAACAATTCTAAAAAGATGAATTCAGTGGGGCAGTCATCCAAGGGTAGTGGCATATTTCCAAGAGCACCTTAATAAATCTTTATGGTCAGTGCTCTTAACCACTCAGCTAACTCTCCATAAGGTCAACTAGTATTTAACAACTAATGCCTGATTTTTTATTATAAATCTTCAACACATAAATTTAATTCTTTTTTTTAAAGATATTTTCTTGATTTACATTTCAATGCTATCCCATAAGTCCCCTACACCCTCCTCCGGCCCTGTTCCCCTACCCACCCACTCCCACTTCTTGGCCCTGCCATTCCCCTTTACTGGGGCATATAAAGATTGCTATACNTCATTATGTGATGGACCCCCTGGGTGGGGCTAATTAAGACTTTCTTTACCATATACCAGAACTCACCTCCGATGACACTCGTGTAGCCATATGAAATTTTATTGTTGGGAAAGTTTTTGTCTATCATAATAGTTTTATAAATGATTTAAAAACTAAAGTATTGATTTTCCTGGGGATAAGTTCATTCTTGTGAGCCAATTGCAAGGGATGGTTTCTTACCCATTATTCTCACTTAAGATCTTGGCCTAGGCTACCAGGATCATGTAAATAATAAAAGGAATAAGAGAAAAAAAAAACAGATAGTTTGTCATGAGAACTACTGCTCAATAATTTTTCCCACAACTGGTTCCAGGAGGCTTCCGCCTTTTGAGGTCAATCACCTTAGTCTATAGAACTTGTCACACAGATCCTACTAGAGGTGGTGTTTGTTTCCTTCCTTGATGTTAGCAGGGGGGTAATGGTCTTAATTTTTAACATTTGCTGTACTGGAAATCATTGAATAGCTGGCCTCCATCTGAATGACCTGCCTGTGCCTCTGGGATTAAAGACATGAACAAATACACACAGCTTGTCCATTATTTTTGTAGTCAGTAAATGTTCATACAATTTCTCAGAAATGTGCTCAGTACTCTTGATCTGTTTCCCCCAGCATCTGCCTCTCAATATGCATTTCTCTTGCAAGGCTTTATCCTATTCAAAGTATTCAGAATTAACACAGGTGAACATAATAATTTAATTTCCTTCTATGATGACATGGTGAATAGATTATAACTTCAGTGTTAGGAAATAAGTGGAGGAAGCAGCCAAATTATATGATTGTATTGTAAAGGAAGCACACAGTTACTTTACATTAATGTCAGTAAGATACTTTGTGTTGTACACATGTGTGGGATATTTTAGGATGCAGTAACTTATTATGATGTGCATGTGAACTTCACTGAAGAAGAGTGGAATTTGCTGGATGCTTCCCAGAAGAGACTCTACAAAGATGTGATGCTAGAGACCTACTGGAACCTCAATGACATAGGTAAGAATGAATTTTCTTCTGCTTTTCAAAATAAGGGAAAGAAATGTTTCTTAATTTTTGCTGATCTTCTGGGTTTTTTTTCTCATTGAGAACAAGGAAGATTGAGCTGAATAAATCAGGTTCAGTGATGAGAAAATGCACAGAAACTTGAATTTTGCCTAATGTCAATACTATAGCATTCATTGTCTGACACTGTGTTTTAGGCTACAGTTGGGAAGACCATCAAATTGAAGAACAATGTCAAAGATCTAGAAGACAGGAAAGGTAATTTTCTTATGCAAGCTGATACAAACATGCCTCTGAGGATATTTTAATATGTTCTGGAAGCTCCAAAGAAAAGCAAGAGTGTAAAATATCAGTCTTTAATATATAGCTATGATTATAATATTCTTACCATGTACTTCATTATTAGTTATCTAATTTTTGTTTGCCAACTATACCTCTAAGAAAGGAGAGAAGGAAATAATGTCTTAAGACATACCTTACTTGAATTGTAGATTCATTAGAGGTATCCTGTGGACCTGCTGATTGGTGTAGTCTAATAATATTTAGAAATTGCACTTTAAATTGTGCTACATTTATATCCAAGACCTCTAATTAATAAATTGTTCATCATAAAGATGGTGATACTCATGTTCTTATAGTGATATTGCTAATTGTATTGAGCAGTCAGATATGAGAGGCAAGATGTTGCCATGGAGAAACCTTAATCCATATACCACATGTGCATGAGGAACAAAAGCTGAAATGGTGTGAATGCAATGTGGTAACCTTTCATTTCTTCTTCTTCTTTTAATGTTTATCAAGTGTCAGAATAGATAAAACAATGTGAGAATAGGAATATTGATAGAAGCACCTTATCTTTCTATTCCTGACCAATGACAAAATATGTAGTGTTCTGCCTTTGGTAGACTTTTTGGATATGATAGAAATTTGCAATTAATTGGTTTTCTGACTTTACTGAAACATCCCCAAAGTCACACTGCAGAACAATCCTTATGTGTACTATTAATTTGAAAATTCTTTTGATTGTCCTGGTTTTCAGTGCTAATGTGGTGTGACTCACACACTACAGGAAAATTTATGAATGGAAAGAGTAGTTTAAAGCTCAGAATTGTTCCATTGATCTTCAGATACGTGAAATACATCATATAGAAATCTCATATAGGAAAAGGATGCTAAAAATGTGAACCATATAATAAATGCTCTTACCATCACAGCTATTTTCAAAGATACAAATCAACTCATAGTGAAGGGGATCACCATAAACATTCAAAGTGGTAAAAGCTTAAGATCTGATTCTTCTTTATTATTAGAGCAAACTGTAAGATTAATTCATATTGATAAAATGATTGATCAGGGTAATGAGTGTGGTAAAGCTTACAAATGTGCCAATTATCATTGTAGGCATGTAAGAAGTCATAAAGGCGAGAGACGTGATGAATGTAATCAGTGTGATAAAGCCTTTGCAAGACCCAGTGATCTCCAATATCATAAAAGAATACATACTGGAAAGAAACCTTATGAATGTAATCAGTGTGGTAAAGCCTTTGCAAGACCCAGTCATCTCCAATATCATACAAAAACTCACACTGGAGATAATCCATATAAATGTAATCAATGTTGTAAAATGTTTGGAACAAAGGGTGTTCTCCAACTTCATAAACGAACACATATTGGAGAGAAACCTTATGGATGTAATCAGTGTGGTAAAGCCTTTACTTATCAGAGTAATCTCCAAAATCATACAAGAACCCATACTGGAGAGAAACCTTATGAATGTAATCAATGTGGTAAAACATTTGCAACACGCAGTGTTCTCCAAGTTCACAAAAGAACACATACTGGAGAGAAACCATATGAATGTAATCAATGTGGTAAAACATTTGCAACACGCAGTGTTCTCCAAGTTCACAAAAGAACACATACTGGAGAGAAACCATATGAATGTAATCAATGTGGTAAAGCCTTTGCAAGACGCAGTCATCTTCAGAATCATACAAGAACCCATACTGGAGAGAAACCTTATGAATGTAATCAATGTGGTAAAACGTTTGTAAAACCCAGTGTTCTCCAAAATCATACAAGAACCCATACTGGAGAGAAACCTTATGAATGTAATCAATGTGGTAAAGTCTTTACATATCAGAGTAGTCTCCAATTACATACAAGAACCCATACTGGAGAGAAACCTTATGAATGTAATCAATGTGGTAAAGCCTTTGCAAGACGCAGTCATCTTCAGTATCATACAAGAACCCATACTGGAGAGAAACCTTATGAATGTAATCAATGTGGTAAAACATTTGCAATATCCCGTGTTCTCCAAATTCATAAAAGAACACATAGTGGAGAGAAACCTTATGAATGTAATCAGTGTGGTAAAGCCTTTTCACATCAAAGTAGTCTCCAAAATCATAAAAGAACCCATACTGGAGAGAAACCTTATGAATGTAATCAATGTGGTAAAATGTTTGCAACACCCAGTGTCCTCCAAGTTCATAAAAGAACACATACCGGAAAGAAACCTTATGAATGTAATCAGTGTGGTAAAGCCTTTGCTCATCAGAGTAGTCTCCAAAATCATAAAAGAACCCATACTGGAGAGAAACGTTATGAATGTAATCAATGTGGTAAAACGTTTGTAAAACCCAGTGTTCTCCAAAATCATACAAGAACCCATACTGGAGAGAAACGTTATGAATGTAATCAATGTGGTAAAGTCTTTACGTATCAGAGTAGTCTCCAATTTCATACAAGAACCCATACTGGAGAGAAACCTTATGAATGTAATCAATGTGGTAAAGCCTTTGCAAGACGCAGTCATCTTCAGTATCATACAAGAACCCATACTGGAGAGAAACCTTATGAATGTAATCAATGTGGTAAAACATTTGCAATATCCTGTGTTCTCCAAATTCATAAAAGAACACATACTGGAGAGAAACCTTATGAATGTAATCAGTGTCGTAAAGCCTTTTCACATCAAAGTAGTCTCCAAAATCATAAAAGAACCCATACTGGAGAGAAACCTTATGAATGTAATCAATGTGGTAAAACATTTGCAATATCCCGTGTTCTCCAAATTCATAAAAGAACACATACTGGAGAGAAACCTTATGAATGTAATCAGTGTGGTAAAGCCTTTTCACATCAAAGTAGTCTCCAAAATCATACAAGAATCCATACTGGAGAGAAACCATATGAATGTAAACAATGTGGTAAAGCCTTTTCACATCAGACCAGTCTCCGGAATCATAAAAGAACCCATACCTGAGAGAAGCCTTATGAATGTAATCAATGTGGTAAAGCCTGAGGATTGCACAGTCATCTTCAAAGACATAAAAGAACCAATGATGGAGAGAAATCTTATGAATGTAATCAGTGGGGTAAAGCTTGTTCATGCAGAAATTTTCTTCCAAATACATAAAATACACATGCTGGAGAGAAACCTTAGTCATGTAATGGATGTGGTAAAGCATATTCACAAAAGAGACGCTTCCAAATACATAAAAGAACACATATTAGAGAGAAATCTAATGAAAGAAATTAATGTAAAAACAGTCTTTTCAGAAAGTTTTCTTCTCCAAAATCATAAAGCATACTAGAGAGAACATTTATGAATGTATTTAGTGTGCTAAAGCCTTTACATATCCCATTAGTCACCAAAATATAAAAGATCCCATACTGGAAAGAAACCTCATGAATGTCATCAATGTGGTAAAGACTTTTCACAACGTTGTAGTCTTTCTCCATTATTATAAAAGAATACATACAAGAGAGAAACCTTATGAATGTAATCAGTGTGGTAAAGAATTGGCAAGTCACAGTTATCTGCAGTGACATAATAGGTCACATACAAGCGAGAGACCTCCTGAATGTTATCAATGTGATATAAAGCCTTTGTGTGTCATAGTTCTTTACACATACAGAAAAGAAATCACACTGGAGATAACCCTCATTAATGTGGTAAAATCTTGGCAATTTACTGTCATCTGCAATTACATATGAACATATTCAAGAGAATAACCCTAAATGAAATCAGTTCATTAAGCTTATTCCTGTCAGTGATCTTATAAATAAAAGAACACATATTGAAGAGAAACTGCATGAACGTAATGAATGAGGTAAACCCTTACCTGGGCACAGTCATCTCCAAATACACAAAATGTGCAGGAGAGAAATAATATGAATGTAATCAATGTGATAAAGCCTTTGTATATCATAGTCTTCTCCCAACATGTTAATGATCACATCGTGAAGTAAACATTTATTGCTGATTGCTGTGAATTGGTAAACATAAAAGAACACATACTGTACAGAAATCCTGTGAGTGTACTTAACTTGGAAAATCCTTTACATGCTACAATATTCTCTGATTACATAATAGAACACATAATAGAGAGAAACCTCATGTATACAGTCAATGTTGTAAAGCCTTTGCATGTCCTAACCATATTTCAATACATGAAATAATACATAGTAAAAATAAACTGATGACTTGAATGTGTTTTCCCCTAAGAAGTAGCCCTATTAGGAAGTGTGACCTTGTTGAAATCAATGTTACCTTTTTGAAAGAAATGATTTAATAGCGTGGTGGTCTTTGGAGCTCCAGCAAGTACAAAACCGCCTCTCCTAATATTTGACTGGAAGACAGTCTCTCTGGGACTGCTTTCTCATGAAGATGCAGAAGGCACAGCTCCTCCTCAAGCACTACACCTGCCTGCGGGCTGCATACCAATGACGGTGATTTCAGCTCTATATACAATTTTTATGAAGTTTTGCTGAAGAATGTTGCTGCTTTTTGCCCTTGTCTGTAAAGTGTCTTTGAGGCAAAGGTAAAGAGGTTTGTATTAATTGCATTGACAAAGGAAGTCTCAGAAAAGCCAGCCTCGCCTTCGGCCTGGTTTCCTCTCAGGATAATTGTTTTGATCAAGAATAGTAATCTTAGAAAAGATAAAATAAAAGGTTCAAAGAGAAAATGCTCACCAGGACGTTGGAGAAAGCTAAACCCTGTGATCCAGCATATTAAATGGTTTTAAAGGAATGTTGATGTTAGAGTAAAATTCCATCCACGTACAAATCTAGATCTGCAGTCGTTCAGAGAATTGTGTCATGATACACATTATTTTCATCTGGTTATTGTTTTCATGTAAACATGAGGAGACTCAAGTATGTGTCAAATTGACAAGCAATGGATTTTATTATTATTCCCGTTGTCAATTTAAGATCTACAAGGAAATACTTTGGTCCAGGCATGGTGGTACATGCTTTAAATATTTGAAAATATATTGGATAACATTTACATGATTGCATGCATGTCAGAAGAGACTATGAACATTGAACTTTTACCATTTTTGAGCCTGCTATAAACGAAGGGGACTTTTGAAGTTAGAGCTCATGTGTTTTGCATTATTCTATGTTTAAGTATGTTCCCCATACATGCATGTATTTGATCAATTATATGGGAGCCTAAGAGTGGAATATGGTAGTTTGAATTTGCTTGTCACAGTGAGTAGCACTATCAGAAGGTGTGACCTTGTTGGAGGAAGGGCATCACTGTGGAGGTGGGCTTTGATATTTTACTCAGTACTGAAGGGACCCTCCTACTCATTCCCTGGGAGACAGTCTCTTCCTGGCTGCCTTTGTATCAATATGCAGAACTCTCAGCCTCTTCTCCAGCAACATGCCTCCCTGAGATGAGAGAGTCTACACACAGACCCAAGTGACACAGTGTGATCTTGCCGCCAAATTATTTCTGACTGGCACAGATTCTGACAGACAACAGCCGGGCAGAACAGACATAGGCAGTGTTTAGGGTTCCTGCACTCGGGGTTCAGAGGAGAACCATGAGGAAAAAAGAAGAAGATGATGATGAGAATGTCGCCATGGCTTCGGGGTCAAGAGTACAAGGCTTTAAGGACCAGCCAGTTGGATTTAATAGCATCCCAGAAGAAACTAAATGTTAACTGGGGGATATACATGGGAAAATTGGTTCTAATAGCATAGATCTTACACATATGGCAACTTTTGTGCTGTTTAAGGCTTATTGAAAATGTCAAGTTTCTAAGTGCCTTTTATCCAGGAGCTGAATGGCCAAAGGCAGTGTAGAAACTGCAGACTGGAATTAAACATTTCTACAACACAGGATGCCAGTTTCCTCCCCAAACTCATTTTATCTTTTTCAGGCAACTTAAGTTCCCTGAAAGTGCTTTCATTTTGTTATTGGATATTTTATTATTTACACTCCAAATGCTGTCCCCTTTCCCAGTTTGCTCTGTTGAAACCCCTATCCCCTCCCTCTCCCCCTGCTTCTATTGGGGTACTACCCTACACAGGCACCCAGTCCCTCCTGGCCTCCCTGGCACTCCCCTGCACTGGGGAATAGACTTTGAAATCTAAAGCTTTGATCGAGGGTCCACAAGTGAGAAAGTGCACGGGGCATTTGATGTTAGGAGACTGCATCAGCTCACTCACTGACATGCTCACATTTCAACTCATGCAAGTCTCTGATAGTTATGGCCCTGAGCAATAGGAATGGCTGTGCACACTTGATAGTCTGGGGTCGTCTAACACCTCAGTCTCTTCTGACCATCCTTCCCCCTCTTTCTGATCCAGACAGACCAATCTTTTCTGCTGAGGGACTGGAGACAGAATAACTAAGGGCTGTAATGAGTAATTAATGGTTGTAATGGTAAGTCATACCAGTAGGTCCCTAATGTGAGTATTTAGCTGCATCGTTCTACAATGCTTATTCACTTTTTTGTTGTTCCAGTTGGTATTTTTATTAATTTATTCTTTAATCTTTCTTTTACAATCCAGACTTTATCCCCCTCCTGTTGCACCCTCCTAGTGTTCCACATCCCACACCTTCTCCCCCATAACTTTCTACCTGTCTCCAAGAAGATGCCCCATTTCGACCTCAGTAGACCTCCCAACTCCCTGGTGCCTCAATTGTCTACTCACAGGTTTTTGACCTCAACACTGGTACCAGTGTGGTTTTATCTTTTTGAAGGAGACTTATTCCCATTTAGAATGTGAATAGTGGCTGCCACACTGTTTGTTTATTTCGTTTATTTGTTATATCATGCTAGTTGGTGTGGTTTTCCAGGCCAGGCATAGCTTAGCTCTCAGTGTTCACAGGCAGCAAGAACAGATGATGTCTTTTCTTCTCCAGCTCTGCAGTGCCACCGCTGAATACCCTAAAAGCCATCCAATAGAGATGAGGCTTCCACAAGTGACCCTGGCTGTGGATGTTTATTTCTTATGCTGTGGTTTCTAGCATGGGATATGTTACCCCTTTTTAATTTTTAATTTAAATTAAATTTAATTTAATTTTAATTTTTATTTTAATTTAATTTTTCCAATTAAATGCTCAGTATTTGTATATGGGTAAATTTCGGGAAGTTTGTCTATGATAATTTACAAATGAATTTAGTTCTGCACACATACACACACAAACAAAAACATAACACACAAACACATGAAGACACCACTGCCCACATATACACACAAAAACACACACAAGCACACACACATACACTCACATACACACACAGTCACACACAAACACACACACATACACAAACACACAGGAGCAGGAATGTCAAAGAGGGGCTGCTGCAATTCCAAATATAAACGGGAACCAAATAATCATGGGAGGCAGAAGGAGGTAGTGTCCTGGGTGGGAGAGGAGGGGGTTATGGGAAAGGAGGGTCAAGATCAGCTCTTTGGGTAGACAGGATAGAAGTCCAGAAGGCCAGGAGAATGTATGGAAATGTGCAGCTGTGAAGTGTGGGAGAAGAGAGGTGATCCTCTAGAAAGTACTAGAGACCTGGGCTATGAGACACTCCCAGGACTCAATGGGGATGACTTCAGCTCAACTGCTAAGCAGTAGGGAGGTGGAACCAGAAGAGATCATCTGAGTAGATAGACCGTGCTCCCACTGGAAAGTTGGCATCATCAAACTATTTTCAATTTTTTTACTCAGAATTTTTTCTGTATAAGAGTAAAGTAGGGAAGAAAATGGAGCAGAGATTGAAGGAAAGTCCTGCCAGTAAACAGCCTAACTTGGGTCCATCCCATGGGTGATTATTAAATCTTGACAATATTACTGATGCCATGTTGTGTTTGCAGACAGGAGTCTACCATGTCTGTCCTTAGAGATGGTCTGCCAGCAGCTTTCTGAGACAGACGTTTATAGTTAGAGCAAACTCCTGGACTGAGTTCAAAGACACCTATGGAAATCTTAGGAGGTAGATTGAAGCAGTGAAGTGAATGGCAGTTCCATAGGAAGACCAACAGTATCAACTAACCTGGATCCTTGGTGATTTTCCAGGAACTAAGTCACCAACCAAATGGCATACATGGGCTGTGACTGCAAACCTGTACAACCACACTGTAAATCAATCTGGCCTTTCCTCAAAAAATTTAAAATAGTACAACCTAAAGAAAAAAATCTATACTGATCGTGTGTATCTACCCAAGAAAGCTGCTCCGTCATAGCATACCTGGCCACAGCTATCTAGGGAGTTTCACAGCATGCCCTTTAGGAACATGACTCAAAGAACACCTATAGTTCAAGGTGACAAAGGTCACTCCTCAGTTGAGATTCCCCAATCGCGATGTGTCCAGATTGTGTAAAACTGGTAAAAATCCAGTAACACAGATTATACTGGAAATACTGAATATTTCACTAACATTAAACCCTCAAGACAAGAAGAAAAAGGATACTCATAAATAGGTTGAATCTAAATCACAGCTTAGTGATTGGTGTTCCCTTGGAGTGCACTGTCTATTTTGTAAGTACTAATACTGTCCACTATGTGAAAGGTTTATTTGGTCTTTAAGTACTTTTATATACTCAGCAAAATGTCATGTTCATTACCATTTAGAAAATTCAATCTATTGGAGTTTTAAAAATAAGATTTTTCTCTGTACTGTTGAAGGAGAGTTAGATCTGATTTTAGCAAAAATTAAGACTTTAAGGCATACATGGACCCTTGCACCCCTGTACTGGAAGTCAATATGCAAAAGACTTTTAAAGCCATTAGGACCTTTTATTTAATGCTGAGGAAGACATGGAGGAAGGTTGTACCAACAAATGGAACAATGACATGCTGATTGTTGGAAACGTAGCTTCTAGAGTCTGTAAGGTATGTTTCTTTCTATGAAAGTCAAATGAAATACAAGGAGCGCACATATCCTAGGACAAAGTGAAATGTAATAACTGAGCTTTGTTGCATGAAAACACAATGATGATATGCCCATGTTCAGATTGCATATATGTGTCAATAAAGATAAATATTATCGCCCAGATTTCACAGAGAATAAGTGTGGCCATGATACACATAGGAAAAATAAAGTTAGTGCCTCTTACCTGCAGCCCTCTCACCCTTATTCCTGGATTGTAAAGGCCAGGATCATAGTAACTGCCTTGGCCTTTCCAGTACAAATAGCCACTATGAACATAATGCTAAATGTCCTTTGCTACATGATGGATATGTCTATGTGGAGATACCTGATGAAGAACAAGCAGATGAAGCAGAATGTGAAAGAAATGAGCTAGGTGTGGCTGAGAGTGAGGTTATTAACACTGATAATGGCAGTGCCTTTGTTTTTCCCCAAAGCTCTAAGAACAAGATCTGTGAGGGCAGAGCAGTGAGGAACAGGCAGTCAAGAGCCATCCCCAAAAGTTCGTTATAAATAAGGAAGTAGATATGCCTTCACAGGCAGTCTGCATGGTTTCTGTTGGTATACTTATCATCTGGACATATCTTTTGGAGACTTTTATCAACAAAACTTTCTAAATTTTCACCATTTGTCTATATACTGATTTAGTGCTAGTCTTAATTTGAAGATAGAACAAGAGATATTTTGCCATTCAGCAAAAAAAAATGTTTGTCTGTATCCCCTGGCTAGAGCCCAGAGGACTGTCAGGGAGTCATCCACACTGCCTTAATAGTAGTGACTGGCCATTTCCATTAAGAGGATTTTATCAAACTAATGGAACTACAAAATGGGCCTGAAAAAGGCAGTCGTTACTTACCCTATTTTTAAAGAAGTCCCCACTCTTGGCCGTCTGGTAAGTCCTTATAATGCCAATGGGATGACAGGTTTCTCTAAACCTCATGTGTGTTCCCTACTGCAGCAAAGGTTGCACAAAATGCCTGCTGCTCCCCAATACATCTGCACCTCAGTGTAGGTCTCCAGAGTATTTTTCCCAGATTTGTGACTCCACTTCATAACCTCCTGGATTTCAGTTCGCACAGTTATACCAGATATTTCTGTACCACTCCATCCATGGTAATGGGGAATGCTTACTTTACGGTGGTGGAGGCAGAAAGGTTATTAATACTAAATACCTTATTTACTACTATATTAATGACAGTATAAAATTGTGAAAGAAAAATACTTCTCAGTGCATTATAAACGGTGATATGAAGCTGCTTAAATTAATTTATCCCACTGACTTGAGCTTGCTACACACCCACCTCTAGTCTATGTAGGTCTCTATCACATATCTAGGTGATATTGTGTTAGTTTTTCTTGGATTCTTGGTCTGTAACTTCACATATGCACAAGGATATACAATTCCTATGGGTATATACTATCTGCATTGACCAATATTTCCCTTGAATATGCTGCACTCAGCAAGCTTGAGGTGGAAATTGAGAAATGTTGTATGTTTGGGTGACCTCCAGGAGGGACAGTGAGGGGAATATAAATTGAAAAGAAAAATTAAGCCGGGGGGTGATGGTGGTTGCATATGCCTTTAATCCCAGCACTTGGGAGGCAGAAACAGGCAGATTTCTGAGTTGGAGGTTAGTTTGGTCTACAGAGTGAGTTCCAGAACACCCAGGGCTATACAGAGATACCCTGTCTTGAAAAACAAAAACCAAACCAAACCAAACAAACAAAAAACAGGTAAAAGAAAGGAAAATTTCAATTCAATTCAATTTAAAAATTGCTAATACCTGCCTAGTCATTCGTTATCTATTCTCTAGCTTCACAAGTTCATTATAATTTTTTTGGGGGGGGGGTTTCGAGACAGGGTTTCTCTGTAGCCTTGGCTGTCCTGGAACTCACTCTGTAGACCAGGCTGGCCTCGAACTCAGAAATCCGCCTGCCTCTGCCTCCCAAGTGCTGGGATTAAAGGTGTGCGCCACCACGCCCGGCTTCATTATAAATTTAAAGCAATAGTTTTTATGTCTCAAGTTAACAAGTTTTTCTGGAGAAAAGTCATTTACTTGTCTTATTATTTTGAAATATTGGATATGTAAACTAGTCATTCTTTCATTTTATGTTGTTGAACCTTCACTAAATTATCCTTTCCCTGTTTATGACCTTTACTTACCAGATAGTCACCTCATTCCTAACGTAGAAGGAGTGTTTTCCTTCATTGTAAATTTGTTCCAAGGCTTTTCTTTTCCTAGTGCAATTAATCCATGACACATGAAGGTTTACAGAGCTATATTTGCCACTTTCATTCTACAAGTGATTTGAAATTATTTGTAACAATTTAGGGGTTCTATATTTTCACTATAAGGAATTCAGAAGTCACTACTCCACCAAGAAAAGTTGAGAAATAACATATGCACATGCACGATGACCATTGTAGAAACTCCAAAATAAGTCAAGGATTATGTAGCTACATTTATGTAGTTTAAATGTCAAATCTGGATATATTACTGTCCTGAAACATTAACATGCTACTAGTAAAACACGGTAATCTTTTTTTAAAGGTCATCTCTATGTATTCCTGGTTATCTTAGAACTTGCTATGTAGTCCAAGCTGGCCTTGAACTCACAAATCTTTCTGGCTGTCCTCCTGAGTACAATTGTTCACTTCTTTAAAAACCACTATACAGATTGAAGAGGAACACCCCCGGAATGGTCACAGACAACTCTAACACTTCCTGAAGTGAGCATAGGGTAACTAGAACATCCATACACCACTGCCAGGGATTAAAAGTCTGATTCACAGCCGGGCAGTGGTGACACATGCGTTTAATCCCAGCACTCAGGAGGCAGAGGCAGGTGGATTTCTGAGTTCAACGCCTGCCTGGTCTACAGATTGATTTCCAGGACAGCCAGGGCTATTCAGAGAATCCCTGTCTCAAAAAAAAAAAAAAAAAAGTCTGATTTACTTCCAAACTGTCACCCAAACTGTAATAAGAGAGAGACATTTCAGGAAACCACTACAGTTTTACAAACTAAGGTAAGACTCAGAGAAAAAGGACCACAGTGACAGTCAAGTCACAGTATCTCCCACTGCCAAGTGCACAATAAGGAAAGCACATCCAAGACTGGCTTCCACT
>LR751933.1:0-16135 GCA_902729485.2 Mus minutoides
GTTCCCCCTGCGCTCATGTCTCTAGCTGCATATATGGAAGAAGATGGCCTAGTTGGCCATCATTGGGAGGAGAGGCCCCTTGGTCATACAGACTTTATATGCCCCAGTACAGGGGAACGCCAGGGCCATTATGTGGGAGGGGGTGGGTAGGGGAGCAGGGCGGGGATGTGGGAGGGTAAGGGGAAATTTCTGGATAACAGTTGAAATGTAAATGAAGAAAATATCTAATAAAGAGAAAAAAATTTAAAAAAAAGATCTAATATAAAATTGAAAAAAAGACAAAAAAGAAAAAAAAGAATACAAGCAACATTAGGCCAACCCACTACACCATGACCATCTACTTGTTATTATTATGTGTTTTAGCTTCTACAACCTACTTACACAAACAGTCAAGGATTATTTTGAAGTTGCTTTGACTACTTAATTTTGGCAAAGTAGACAGGTCCTGGCTCAGTGGCACAGATACTCAAGATCTTCTTGTGGTTTTCACCTTTAAAAACCCCTCCCTACCCCCACCCCCTTTGCATGGAATCTTTAATTTGACTCAGAGCGTGTTGCCTTGCTAGCAGCTAATCAATATATTTTTTCATTATATTGGACTGAGTCTATGATCTTTTTCCAGGGGACACAAACTACACAAGACCTCCAAGGTTCACCCAATAACACAACTGAAGTTGATGTGGATATGATGGTTACCACATCCCGGTGATTTTAGGTTTAAAGGCATTATTCTCTGTCACATTTCGTAAAATGGGATAATGCCTCATATTTTCTGTCTTGGTTAGGCTTGGTTAAGCAGCATCTTGGCAATTTTTCCTATAACCGTACTTTTTATTCTAAGCCCAAAATAATGATGTGGGAGTTTGGCCATTCTTTGAATATATATATATATATATATATATATATATATATATGTTTTTTTCGAGACAGGGTTTCTCTGTATAGCCCTGGCTGTCCTAGAATTTACTTTGTAGACCCAGGCTGGCCTTGAACTCAGAAATCCGCCTGCCTCTGCCTCCCGAGTGCTGGGACTTTGAATATATTTATTCTGATTATACATTTGAAGTCTTTGGGGAAAAAATAGTTACACTATAAACTACATCTAGGCCAGGATTTCATTTAAGAGCTGGCTTCTGGACGAGCAGTTAATGTTCTTAACCACTGAGCCATTTCTCCAGCCCTGCATGCCCTTACTCTTAGGGGATATCATGACACCTCAGACATTACTATCAGTTGAGACCCTGTGTTCAACAGTCTTAAAAATATTTAGTATTCACCTTTCACCAGTGTGCAGTCACTAAAGCAAATGGCAGGTCTCTTTGTAGAAATACCACGGGGATTACCACTATTCTTATTGTAATGTCATGTGGTCCTTACCCCTGTGGTCTCAGCTTTCCTTTAAGTCACTTGATCTAAAGACAAATGGCTCTAACTTTGAAAAATAGCTGGGAAGTAGCTTAGTCAAAAGATCACCATTTAAAAAAAGGGGGGGCTGGTGAGATGGTTCAGTGGTTAAGAACAGCGACTGCTCTTACTAAAGGTCCTGAGTTTGAGTCCCAGCACTGCATGGTGGCTCACAACCATCTCTAACAAGTCTGATGCCCTCTTCTGGAGTATCTGAAAACAGTTACAGTGTACTCACATATAATAAATATTTTTTTTTAAAAACTGAGCCGGGCATGGTGGCACACGCCTTTAATCCCAGCCCTTGGGAGGCAGAGGCAGATGGATTTCTGAGTTCGAGACCAGCCTGGTCTACAAAGTGAGTTCCAGGATAGACAGGACTATACAGAGAAACCCTGTCTCAAAACAAACAAAAAAAAAAACTGACCGAATATCTTGTATATTTTATGTATGCATCACCTGTCAGTTTAAAAAAAAAAAAAAACTATTGTATATAGGATAGGGTAGAATAGAAGGTGGGACATCTGGCAGGCAGAAAGAATGCTGGAAAAGAGCCAGGTGTGGGAGATTCAATGTGATGAGACAGACAGATGGTATCTAAGCACAGGTACCCAGCCACACAGCAGAATGTGGATTAGAGGAAATGGGATAATTTAAGTTATGATCTAGTCAGAGAAGATTTGGCCTAGCTCTATGGCCAAGGTATTTATAAATACATTTTGAATCTGAATCTTATTTCTGGGAGCATGGAACTGGGGGGTGGAACCAGAACCAACTACTACAACTGGTATAGGTGCCATTTTAATCATCCTCTATCTTGTTAATTGAATAGACTGAGCAGTACTTCTGTAGGTTTCCCTTCGTCATGCTGTGTGAAATGTGTGTGCATCTGGGGAGTTCCACCTGGCTTGGCACTGTTGCCTAACTAGGGCAACAAAGAGATAGCAAAAGGACACACTGGAGAAATGACAGATACAGAGAGAGAAAAGCTGGGTGACTCTGTTCCCTCTGACAGAATCACCAAATATGCAGCAATAAACTTCTGTAAGGGTCCAAAATTTGCTGAAGGAAGCCCCCAGACTCAGATAGTAAGCAAAAATTGAGCATTTATTCTGTAACTAGCATGATAGGATCACCATCATTTTTTTTTTTTTTTTTGGTTTTTTGAGACAGGGTTTCTCTGTATAGCCCTGGCTGTCCTGGAACTCACTCTGTAGACCATGCTGGCTGGAACAGGTGAGGGCTGTACAGGGGCGGCCGGGAGCGAGTGGGGATGGCCGGAGCGAGCGGGGTCGAGCAGAGCGAGCAGGGTTGACCGGAACAAGAAAAAAAAAAAAAAAGAATTATCCTAAAGGTTTTACCTGGTAGTCAAGAGTCTAATTATGTCAGGTACAGAGATAAGCAAGGAATGGCTAATAAAAGAACTAAAGATAACTTGGTGTGTTTGTGTGTATGTGTGTGAGTCAGCGTTTCTACTCCTGCACAAAATATCATGACCAAGAAGCAAGCTGGGGAGGAAAGGGTTTATTCAGCTTACACTTCCATACTGCTGTTCATCACCAAAGGAAGTCAGGACTGGAACTCAAGCAGGGCAGAGGCCATGGAGAGATGTTACTGGCGTGCTTTGCATTTTTTTTTTTTCTGAGACAGGGTTTCTCTGTGTAGCCCTGGCTGTCCTGGAACATCACTCTGTAGACCAGGCTGGCCTCTAACTCAGAAATCCGCCTGCCTCTGCCTCCCAAGTGCTGGGATTAAAGGTGAGCGCCACCACGCCTGGCTTTATGTCAAACTCTTACTGAGCTTTTTACCATGTGAACACTCTGAAAGTTGTACAAGTGCTGAGAACAAAGGGCAGAGACAGGCCTCCCTCCCCTTCTCTTCCTGAGACTTCGAGGAGTACAATTCTGTGCTAAAGCTGTTTCACGGTGAGGAGCTAAACTGGAGACTGCAGCTGTTTGCCTCAGAGCAGCCCAGACAGGCTGATCAGCTGTGGAGGCAAAGTACCTTATACTTAGGATGCACAGCAAATGGTTTAGCTTCTGAGTAGAGACAAGATAGAATAGAAAGGACTCTTCACTTCACATTTATTATGTGTACCTCAGGCAAGGAGAGGGCTGATCTAGGAGATAGCTCGTCTATCATTTTGATATAATCAACTTATAAGGAAGGAAAGATATTTGGGCCCATGATTGGTTTGGGTCCTGTGGTAAAGCATTATATATCTTGGTGAGAGTATGTGACATGTTGACTGAGAAGCAAAAAGGATGACTAGGCTAGGGTCCCAAAGTTCCCTTCAAGGTCATGTTCTCGATGGCCTAACTTCTTCCCATGGAGTCCCACTTCTTTAAGGTTTTACCATCATCCAGTAACACCACTGAATGTACAGTGATCGAGCGGTTGCCAAGCAAACATAAGGCCTTAAGTTGGATTCACTGCATATTGTGGGGCTTCTGGGGTCCCACTTGTGGTTCAATAATAAAGACACAGAGAAATCTTTCTAGTTTAAGGCTATTGGCCTTTTTGCTGGGGCAGTGTCTCAGCTAGCTTCTAACTTAAGCTGGCTTCTCTGTCATTGTGTCTCTCCACGTGGCTCTCAATGCTCTACCTCCCTGCTCTGTCCTTGTCCATGCTTCTGTCCCTCTGTCTGTCTCTCTGCCTGCTCATTCTGTCCTGCCATTCTGCCCCAGCCTCAGCCATCAGCTCTTTATTCTACAAAAAGTCAGATTCATTTCTTTCTCTTTTTTTTAAAGACTTATTTATTTATTTTAAAGATTTATTTATTATATTTATATGAGTACACTGTAGCTGTTTTCATACACACCAGAAGAGGGCATCTGATCTCATTACAGATGGTTGTGAGCCACCATGTGGTTGCTGGGAATTGAACTCAGGACCTTTGGAAGGGCAGTTAGTGCTCTTAACCACTGAGCCATCTGTCCAGCCCAGATTTATTTATTATTACATGTAAATACACTGTAGGTGTCTTCAGACACACCAGAAGAGGGTGTCAATCTCATGGATGGTTTTGAGCCACCATGTGGTTGCTGGGATTTGAACTCAGGACCTTCAGAAAAGCAGTCAGTGCTCTTACCTGCTGAGCCATCTCACCAGAACCCCCAGATTCATTTCTCATACAAAGAACTATTAGCATAGAAGGAGAGGTTCCACAGCTTGCTCTTTCTGAGCCAACCAGAAGCAGAACCAAACCCAGTCCATATTTTAGCCAGACTTAGGGCAACTTGACCTTCCGTGACTTCTCCCACCATGATAATCTTAGAGAATCCTCTTCTCTGAGGTGATGAAGTGGCATTTACATATAGAAAGCAGGTAATGGGCCATAGAAATGACAATACCAACTACTCTGCCATCCCTTGACACTGCTAGCTAATCAATTCAAAATTCTTTTTTTTTTTTTTTTGCTTATTTGTTTTTGGTTTTTGGAGACAAGGTTTCTCTGTATTGCCCTGGCTGTCCTGGAACTCACTTTGTAGAGCAGGCTGGCCTTGAACTCAGAAATCCACCTGCCTCTGCCTCCAGAGTGCTGAGATTAAATACGTGCGCCACCACGCCCGGCTTCAATTCAAAGTTCAAAACACAGGACACACCTCCATAGCCATTTGAGACAATATGTGTGGGTGTAGGTCATCCTAAGGACTGCAAAATGAATAAATGAATTTACCTTCAGTAGTCCATGGGCCAGGGCCAAGCCTATAAGACCTGAGTCTTTGAGGGACATTTAAGATGAAAACTAAGTATTCTTCTCTTGAAGGCATTCATACTCTCCGGAATTTACTATCCTCATCTGAGTCTCCCTTTTCTTCTTGGGCATAAGACAACAAACTTAGACAATACTGGCTTTTGGTGGCTTTGGTGACTATTGATGATCTGGGGTCCCAGTACCACAATGTAAGCTTTTCCAGAGGCTCCACTGGAGTGAGAGTAGATGTGGGCTAGTGAGCTGGGAAATAAAGTAGCCACTCAAAAGCTTTGGATATTTTAAATATCACAATAAAGTAGTTGATCTTAGATGCTGGGCTTTTTGGGATTCCACTGAATTTTGATTCCCCAATATTGTAAACCACAGCAAGGCAGCCGGTAAGGGTAAGAGGGTATCTGGCTGGCTAGGCTCATGTCTCTTCCATCCCTGTTGTTGGTGCTGGCACTGCCGCAGTAGTGGATGGGAGACCTGGGAGCTCAGCTGCCTGCCCTGTGCAGACTACCCAAACCTCCTTGCTTCTTGTCTAAAAGCTGTAACACTTCTTGTGTTGGCAATCTGACCCAAGCCCTGTGGAACCTATTCATCCAGGTTTCACTTTGCCCTTTGGGCCAACAGAGGATGACAAAGAAATCTTATATAAAGCCTGCTTCCTGCTCAGTCCCTTGCTACCTCTCACCCAAAGCAAAGACAGCTACCCTCTTGTGTCTTTCCCAATAAATCTTACAGGTGAGGTTTGTTGTGCATTATTCCTCGGGGCCCTAACTTCCAGGATACCTTTCCCTTTAGAGCTGCAACACTATTAGGGAAATCTTTCCCTCAGATCTGTGGCACTTATGAAATAGAAATTTGTGTGTGTTTGTTTGTTTGTTTGTTTTCTTTTTGAAAATCAGTTGTGTCAGATGGTTTTTTTGCTGGAGCAGGCACGCGAAAGAGTGTTTTCTTGAAACAGAAACAGGTGAGAGGATGTTCCCATAAGGCAGAAACATGCTGAAGCAGGTGAAAGATGTTTTGTTAAAGCAAGCACGTGTGAAAGGACACACGATGAAGGACATTTTGCTAACAACATGCATGTATTGGTTCGCCTTACATTGCATCGTTGAGCTCTGTTTGTTGTGACTCCCTAGAGAAAAACACACCAAAAATCTTCGGGTGGTGTTCTGGCAGCTTCTTGTCACTTCCTCAGACTTGGGCCGATTGGCAGATTGGTGTCAGCTGATACAGACTTACATGTGGAGTTTTGTTAAGACAGACTTTTGTGGTGAGGCAAGACCCATTGGAGAACACGTGATGTTTAGAGGGAGTATAAAAAGGACTCAATGGACAGTGACAGTGGGCTTGCACAGCTAGCTTTGCAATGCTTCTTGGTCTCACATCTTCATCTTCCCTAGTCTTCACTTTAATGAGACAGGCACAGCAGAGAGCTTCTGGCATACCTGCTGGTCCTGGTTATTCTTGTTGACTCCTGCTAATTCGACTGAGACCTGGCTGTTTCTGCTAGGTCATGCCACCACTGCTGATTCGTGGTTGCTATCCTGAAACTATTACACTGGACTGCTGGTATATTTGTGAAGTGTTTGTGATTGGATCAAGCTGTCCCTGCTGATTTCTGTGAATTAAATTGATTTCTTGACAAGACAGATTGAATTTGCTCTAAAGACCAAATTTTAGGGGCTGTAGGGATAGCTTAGTGGTTAAGAGCACTGACTGCTCTTCTGAAGGTCTTCAGTTAAAATCCCAGCAACCACATGGTGGCTCACAACCATCTGTAATGAGATCTGGTGCCCTCTTCTGATGTATCTGAAAACAGCTACAGTGTACTTAGATATAATAATAAATAAATCTTAAAAAAAAAAAAAGAAACCTATCCAAAAAAATATTTGTTTTTAAAACGGGTCCACTTCCCTCATATTCTAATAACCTTTCTTTTTCACTACCTCTGGTGAGCTAAAAGAGAGATTAAAGCATTTAAGAACCCATATTAAAAGTAGATTTTTAAAAAATTTAAACTTGCCGGGTGTGGTGGCACACGCCTTTAATCCCAGCACTCGGGAGGCAAAGGCAGGCGGATTTCTGAGTTCGAGGCCAGCCTGGTCTACAAAGCGAGTTCCAAGACAGCCAGGGCTATACAGAGAAACCCTGTCTCGGAAAAAAAAAAAATTAAACTTATGCACTTACCTTGATAGGTGGGTCAAGTAGGCTCTCCTGGTGCCCACGCTCCCCCTTGTGGTCTAAATTGCACTGGCACCCTAATCCCCCATCTCCAGTTCACCAAGAACAGACTTACCTTCCAGCTAGCTCACCGATCATTTGACATCCCATCCACCAGTGACAACTATGTAAGTTTCCCTTTGGTCAGTATAAACACTTTTCTTGAGTCTGAGAAAATGACCATTGAGTGTCTGGCACCACCCTAGTACTCTTAGAGGTGAAATTCCCCCTCCCCTCCAGCCACTGTCTTTAGGCCTATGGCTGGTCCTCTTTACCTGACCCTGTCCCCCATACCCTTGGAGCTGAAATCCTGCAGTTTCTTTAGGCCCAACTGGGCTAATATACCTGTCTTAGGGTTTCCATTGCTGTGAAGAGACACCATGACCATGGCAATTCTTATAAAGGACAACATTTAATTGGAGCTGGCTTACAGGTTCAGAGGTTCAGTCTACTATCATGGTGGGAAGCATGGCAGCATCCAGGCAGGCATGGGGCTGAGAAAGCTGAGAGTTCTACATCTTGATCCAAAGGCAGCAGCAGGAGACACTCTTTCACAACAGAGCTTGAGCATAGGACCTCAAAGCCCACCCCCACAGTGACACACTTCCCCCAACAAGGCCACACCTCCTAATAGTGCCTCTTCCCATGGGCCAAGGATATTTGAACAACCATAGCACCCTTTCCTGACCTCTTTCCTGCTTTCCCTTCAAAGCTGACCATAGTTGCACAGCTCCTCTAGGCCTCTGTGGCTTTTGCAACTCCATTCCCCTACCCTCTCCTGTGGATGAAATCTCATTCTTGCCCTCAGATTTTTGTTGTCTCCAGGCAAGCATTTGGGCCCCATCGAAAGCCGAGGTTCCAGACACTGAGTCTGTTAGCTGGGCTATTATCCCTGACTCCTGTTGAGTGTGGTGACAACTCACAGAACAGCTTGATCCTCATATAGTCCTCTCTGAGTCCTGGGCATGCCCTCAAACTACAGGATGCTGTGACCTGTAACTGTGACCTGTAATTGTGGTGTGGCTCAGCTCTAGCACAGACCTTTAATCCAAGAGCTTTCTGCTTAAACATTGTAAACAGCATTAGACAGAGTCAATCGTAGGTTAAGAGGCAGAGCAAGCAACCAGTTTACAGGACATGAACATGGGATTGTTAAGAAAAAAAAAACATGGAGAGTAACAGGGAGTCAGGAGAATGATGGAGAGACACACACAACAAGTAGAAGGGAGGGGCATTCAGTTTGAAAAGCATTTTTTGAGACAGCGTGAGAAATGGGCATTCCTGGTGGGACCTCAGCTAAGGAGGAAGGTCAGCCAGGAGCTCTCTCTGCCTCTTGGAGCTGTCAGGCTTTCACCGCAGCATCTGGCTCCTGAGTCTTCATTGGTAAAACTTTGCAAATGATGGAGATTTCGTTACAAAACAAAACAAAAACAACAAAAACCCAACACTTAGTCCCTCAGTGACGCCCTCCTCCTGCCTGTTGCCAAACCCTCTTAAGTTCCAGCAGGCACTCCTCCAAGCCCCAGCCCTACATCTTCCAGAGGAGGAGAGATATGACCTACGGTCCTAAGTCATCAACTAGGACCTTCCTTTGTGTCCATTGCATACTCATCAAAATATTTGACCATACAATCCAAAGATAGGCACCTTGTCTGCATGATCTGGGCACAGCTGGACTTCTTATACTCGAAGAAGAAAAGGCTAACCTTTGAGTCGCCCACTACTGTCTTCTCTTCACCAGCATACAAGGATCTCCAAACACTACTCCCTTCCAGAGCTCTCTTTTGTCAGGTAGTGGTAGAGATGCCACTCTTACCTTTTTAGCCATGCTCATGTGTCAGCATTTCAAACTGACTCAAGTTAACGAGTTGACTCTCTTCAGGTGTGTATGGGTCATTTGTGTCTGCTGGCTTCTGCTACCCATTATAGCTGGTTTCAAATTCTAGAGTCTGCCTCTTCCCACCACTTGCTCTAGTTATTAAGACAATTTGCTTAATATTGCTCCTCTCCCTCTATTGGAATATACCTCTCAATTTCCTTGCTTCCTCTCTCTAGGAGCTGCCTGCTAAGTACTGCGGCTTCCTTAAGCCCTACTAGGCTTCTACAACCTTGACCCTCCTGTCTCTCAGCTCTATCCTCAAAATTTTACAGCTTCTCCACTGGGCTTCTCTTTGCCGCTCAGCTCCCACTTGAAGCTACAGAAAATCCCTCCAGACTTTGTTTTGCAACTCTTCCACTCCTTCCTCCATGGACTCAGAGTTTATTAAAGCCTTGTTCTTGTTACTATAAACAGCATGGCTTCACCAATATCCAGAATTGGCATGTTTGATTTTTTCCCCCTTTTTCTTTCCTTTTTTTCTGTTTTGTTTTGTTTTCAAGATAGAGCTTTTCTGTGTATCCCTGGTTATCCTGGAGCTCATTCTGTAGGCCAGGCTGGTCCCAAGCTCACAGATCTGCCTGACTCTACCTCCTGAGTGCCTGGAATTAAAGGCATGAGGCACCACTGCCCATAAGCATGCGAGATTTTTCAATGGTGAAAACATCTGCCAAACAAACAAATGATCCAAAAATCTTGCTCTCTTCTCCTCTATTTCTTCCTATCTGTGCCTGTCCACAGTAACTCTTACATATGGATATTTAATGTTCAAGAGAGCCTATCTTTAATCAACAGCTCGTTAACAGCTCTGAGTCAAATATCACTACCTCCCCTCATCTCTCCCACATCCCTCTCTTTGGTATTGGAGACTGCTTTGACTCCTCAGGGTCACACTTTATGGGCACACTGGATTCCTCAAGCTTAATAATGCCCTGAGCACTACTACCCAGCCCCTATGTCCAAATGTACTCAATGCCTCAATCCTCTGCAGCACTCAAGTTTACCCCTGCCTACTCTGGGGTGGTCTGGGGCTAAAGGTGGTACCTGGTGAAGAACCCTAGCCAGCTTACACCACACATATGGCATGACAGATGAGTGTTCAGGTCCTACCCTTTCTTGTAGTCTTGGGCATAACCGCTGGTATTGCTACTAGAATAGCATAACTAACTACTTCCCTAACTACCTACCACCAGTTTTCCTTTCAGTTCACCTAGCACCTCCAATGGGTGGCTCAGACCATCCTTACCCCCCAGTGCCATGTAGACTCAGGAGCCACAGTGGAACTACAAAATAGATGGTGATTAGATTTCTAACAGCAGATGTCTTAGTTAGGGTTTCCATTGCTGTGAAGAGACACCATGACCATGGCAAGTCTTATAAAGGACAACATTTCACTGAACTGGCTTACAGGTTCTGAGGTTCAGTCCATTATCATCATGGTGGGAAGCATGGCAGTGTCCAGGTAGACATGGCATTGGAGGAGCTGAGAGTTCTACATTTTGTTCCTGTTGAGGTTTGGTTGTTTGCTATGTACTGTAAAGCTAAATACTGGCTCCTAAGACCTGGTTGCCCCCAGGGATGAGAGAATTCGCTCATAGACCCAAATGACGCTACATGACCCTGTCCCTGCTACCCAAGTTATCACTGATTGGTGAATAAAGATGCCTATAGCCTATAGCTGAGCAGAATTGAGATAGGCAGAGTTTGGGGCTCCTGGGCTTAGGGTTTAAGGGGAGGAATGAGAAGGGGAGAGAGAAGGTAAAGAGAGTAGAAAATGCCACAGGGTAAAAAATTTTAAAACATAGCCATAAGGGCTGGCCAATTGGAGTTAGTAGCAGCCAAGATGTAACATAGCAAATTATATAATATTGCTAGGGATTACTGCTAGGGAAACAGATGTAATAGTATATCTGCCCAGCTAATTAAAACTTATTAGAAATATAAAAATTGTCTTTTATCCAGGAATTGAATGGTCAAAGGGTAGAAACCCCAATTGAGAGTAAATATTTCTACAACATGTTCTGAAGGCAAACAGGAGAAGACTGGCTTCCAGGCAGCTGTGAGGAGGGTCTCAAAGCCTTCTCCCACAGTGACACACGTCCTCCAACAAGGTCACATCTCCTAATAGTGCCACTACCTTGGTCAAGCATATTCAAACTACCACATTCCACTCCCTAGCCCCCCATAGACTTGTTCAAGCACATGAGCCTATGGGGGCCATATCTAGTCATAGCATAATGCAAAATACATTTAGTTCAATTTCAAGAGTCCCATAGTCTATAATAGTCTCAACAATGTTAAAAGTCTGAAGTTCAAAATCTCTTCTGAGAGTCATGAAATCTCTTAACTGTAATCCCCTATAAAATCAAAACCAGCCGGGCGTGGTGGCGCACACCTTAAATCCCAGCACTCGGGAGACAGAGGTAGGCGGATTTCTGAGTTCGAGGCCAGCCAAGTCTACAGAGTGAGTTCCAGGACAGCCAGGGTTATACAGAGAAACCCTGTCTCGAAAAAAAAAAAAATCAAAACCAAAAGGCAGATCACATGCCTCCAATATCACAGGATATATATGAGTGTACCATCATGCCTGGGCCTAAGCTTTTCATGGCCACTATTCTTATGATCCAGATAAAAAATTGTGTCATCCATATCTGGATTGTGGTTCATTCTAGATTAAAAGTCCAAATGAAAAAAATAACCAAGTAATAATAACACCTAACATGATATAACTATTACTTGTTCAATGGGCAAATGCATAAACAGGAAGCTTAGCTGGGTGGGATCTTGCCCCAAAGTCACCACTCCATAATCTGTTTATCTCCTTGAACTCTGGATTTAGTTCCATTGTGCTTCTTGGTGACCTTTTGTTCTTTAAACCATGAATTTTGTATTTTTCCTTTCTAGCTTGCTATGCTTTATCAAAACACTCTTCATGAGTGTAAACCACAACACAAATAAATAAACAACCAACAAATAACTCTTAACTACTAAGCCATTTCTGCAGCTCCGTTTTGACTTTTGAGACAAGCTTTGTCCAGGCTGACTTTAAATTGTCTATGTAGCCAAGGCTAAGGGCTCTTATATTAATTGTTACAGAGGCACCAGGCAGCTTCTGTGCAAGCAATTAAAACATCTTTATTCTTTTGAAAAATGATTTATGTATATATATGAGTACACTGTCACTCTGTTCAGACACATCAGAAGAGGGCATTGGATCCCATTACAGATGGTTAGGAGCTACCACATGGTTGCTGGGAATTGAACTCAGGACCTCTGGAAGAAAGGTTAAGAGATGGCTCAGCAAGGCCGGGCATGGTGGCTCACGACTTTAATCCCAGCACTCGGGAGGCAAAGGCAGGCAGATTTCTGAGTTCGAAGCCAGCCTGGTCTACAAAGTGAGTTCCAGGACAGCCAGGGCTATACAGAGAAACCCTGTCTCGAAAAACAAAACAAAACAAAACAAAACAAAAACAAACAAAAAAAAAGATGGCTCAGCCATCTTTCCAGCCCCACACAATCTTATTCTGACAGTTACACCCGTAAAATGTTTTCCTGTCCCCTCTAAGCTTCTAGCTCTAATGAAAAATGTTTAAGTGGAATTTTGACCCCTTCTTGTTCCACCACACAGCCATTCATGCCTGTCTTACTACACCATAGTTGTACCTATCAGCTAGATCTCACATCTGAGTTATCCTCTCCTCCTCACAAGTTCACACAGGACTTTACTGGCTCAGTACTGAATGACTTCATCCCAGTTGTTGGTCTGGTGCCCAGGAGGGAAAGTAAAGGAAGTTTTAGAACAGGACACTGTCTCATGAGGCACAGGTTTCTGCATTGTCACACAAAAACAATTTTTTCCACAAGAAAGATTAGCCCACTTCCATTGGTTCAGAGGACTGAGGGCCTCAGTTCATATCCCTTTCCAGGATGACACTCCTTTCCCAATTGTGGCAACATAGTGTAACAGATATGCTGAAGCTGAAAATTTCCCCAATCTGAAACTATGCTAGTCAGGTCCTAGACCTAATCATCAGTCTTTTCTGGTCTCCAGAGGAGGAAATGAAACTCTAAAGCCTTCCAGCTTTTCCACTTAAGCTTTAGTTAGTGATTAGTCACCTCCAACCTTTTGAGTCTTTCTCCAGGATCACAGAGAAACTGTGACTCAAAAAAAGAAAAACAATAAATAAAACATAAACACAAACCAGGATGTGTGGATTCAGAGGAATGACACCTGAGGTTGTCCTTTGGCCTCTACAGGTAACATTCATATATATATTCAGGCCACACCCATAAAACAAATCTAATAAAATAATTTAAAAACAAACAAGCTTGACCTGGCATTAGTTACTGTTCTATTACTGTTCTGTTGCAATACCAAAATAGTTAGTTTCAGAAGGTCAGTCCATGTCTGTCACGGCAGGAAACAGTACCTAAGAGCTTACTTACTACATCCTAATCCAAAAGTTACTGGGAAAGGGAGGGAGAGAAAGAGAGGGAGAGTGAGGGAAAGGAAGAATAGGAGGGGAGAAGGAGGAAGAAGGGAAGAGCTAACTGGAATGACATGGGCTTTTGAAATATCAATGCCCAAATCCGATGAAAACAAGTCCACTTCTTAATCCTTACCAAGCAGTTCCACCAACTATGGACCAAGCATTCAAACACATGAGCCTATGGGGAGTTATTATCCTTTAAACCATAACACCTGGCTTCTCCTCTTACCATGTGACATCCCTCTGTACATGTGCCAGCTTCTCCACTCAGATCCAAGCCATCCCAAGAGAAGCAAACCTCTTACCTCCATAAATTACCTAGTCTCCGATGTTGTTATTTTGGGGGAATGGGACAGAATGCACACTAGGCAACTTTACTACTGAATTCAAACCCCAGACCAGGTATTCTGTTATGACAACACAAACAGATGAACATGGTAATGTAACTCTGGTCAGTCTTACAGGACAAAGAGGAGTTAGGTTAAGGAAGAGAGATAGGAGAGAGGATAGAAACAAAAAAAAGAGGGTAGCCGGGCGTGGTGGCGCACGCCTTTAATCCCAGCACTTGGGAGGCAGAGGCAGGTGGATTTCTGAGTTCGAGGCCAGCCTGGTCTACAAAGTGAGTTCCAGGACAGCCAGGGCTACACAGAGAAACCCTGTCTCGAAAAACCAAAAAAAAAAAATTAAAAAAAAAAAAAAGAGGGTAAGGAATTGAGTAAATACTATTGTTTTACATTTATTTGTGTATTTATGTATACACATGAACATGTGTGTGGTTATATATCAGTATGCATTCAGTATCACTGTCTCAGAGGTCCATCTGTCCACTCTCTATAAAATATTGGTCTTCTGTCATCCCAGCTATAGTAAGCTGATAGAGGAGGATTCCCTGAGCTCAAGAATGAAACATCAGGCTGGGTATGAGAGGGGCTTTGTATAACTCAAAATAAACGAATAAAAACAGCAACCCACCTAATTTATTTAGTGTTTTTTTCTTCTCTTTCCTTCTTCTTACAGTAAGTTTAAAATATTTACTTATTTATCTATTTAGTGGTTTTTCCAGACAGGGTGTCTTGGTGTAGCCCTTGCTGTGTTGGAACTCATTCTTTAGACTGAGCTGGCCTCAAACTCACACAGATATGCCTGCCTCTGCCTCCTGAGTGCTGGGATTTAAGTAAAGCCTAATTTTTATTTTTAAAGCTTTTAAGAATTTATAGTATGTGTTGTCAGGCTTGGCCAAAAGCACCTTTATCTTGAGAGCCCTCCCTAGTCCTCCTTACCCTTTGTGTGTGCGTGTGTGTGTGTGTATGTGTGTGTCAGTGCCTGCAGAGGACAGGAGAGGTTAACAGATATCCTCGAACTGTTACTGATGTTGTAAGCCACCTGACTTAGATTCTGGCAATGGAACTGATCTCCCCCGAAATAGCAGCTCTTAATTGTTGAGCTATCTCTCCAGCTTCATCATTCCATTTTAAATGTTTTTGAGGATCTTGCTGTGCAGTTCAATCTGGCCTGGGTAGTTTGTCCTTCAGTATCTCTAGTGCCAGGATTACACACTGTACTCTACTCTTTTTTTTTTCTTTTATTCTACACATCTTAGGGTTTCCATTGGTATGAAGAGACAGCATGACCAAAGCAACTTTTTTTTTTCAACTTTTATTAGATATTTTCTTCATTTACATTTCAAGTGTTATCCAGAAAGTTCCCTATACCCTCCCCCCTCCCGGCCCTGCTCCCCTACCCATCCGCTCCCACCCCCTGGCCCCAGCGTTCCCCTGTATTGGGGCATATAAAGTCTGCATAACCAAGGGGCCTCTCTTCCCACTGATGGCCAACTAAGCCATCCTCTTCTATATATGCAGCTAGAGACATGAGCTCAGGGGGTACTAGTTAGTTCATGGTTATTCTTCCACTTACAGGGTTGAAGACCCCTTCAGCTCCTTGGGTACTTTCTCTAGCTCCTTCTTCCTTGGGAACCCTGTGTTCCATCTAATAGCCGACCGTGAGCTTCCACCTCCATGTTTGCTAGGCATTGGTATATTTTCCCCCCAGACAGCTATATCCGGGCCCTTTCAGCACCATCTTGCTGGCATATGCTATAGTGTCTATGTTTGGTGACTGATTGTGGGATGGATCCCTGGCAGTCGCAGTCGTTGGGTCCATCCTTTGGATTCAGCTTCACAACTGCTCTCCTTAACTCTTTCAATGTGTGCTTTGTTCTTAATTCTAGAAAGGGGTGACGTGTCCACATGTTGATCTTCCTTCTTCTTGAGTATCATGTGTTTAGTAAGTTGTGTCTTGGGTAGTCTAGGTTTCTGGGCTAATATCCACATATCAGTGAGTACATGTTATGTGAGTTCTTTTGTGAGTGGGTTACTTCACTCAGGATGATGGCCTCCAGATCCATCCATTTGCCTAGGAATTTCATATATTTATTGT
>LR751933.1:16235-81068 GCA_902729485.2 Mus minutoides
TTGCAGGATCTTCCGGTAGTACTATGTCCAATTTTCTGAGGAACCTCCAGACTGATTTCCAGAGTGGTTGAACCAGCTTGCATTCCCACCAACAATGGAGGAGTGTTCCCCTTTCTCCACATCCACACCAGCAACTGTTGTCACCTGAATTTTTGATCTTAGCCATTCTTACTGGTGTGAGGTGGAATCTCAGGGTTGTCCAAAGCAACTTTTTATAAAGGATATTTAATTGAGGCTGGTTTCAGAGGTTCAGTCCATTATCATGACAAGAAGTATGGCAGTGTCCAGTCAAACATGGTCCTGGAGAAGCCAAGAGTTCTACAGCTTGATTCAGAAGCAGGTGAGAAGAGATGCCCTTCTCCAGGCAGCCAGGAGGAGGGTCTCTTCTGCTCTAGGCAAAGCTACAGTGACTCACCTCCTCTAACAAGCCCACACCTACTCCAACAATGCTACACTTCCTAATTGTACCACTTCCCATGGGCCAAGCATATTCAAACCACCACATACAAGTTATGTAATTACCCGATATTGCATTACACATTAATTCCATCTTCCCCTTTGGAATATGAGCTCCGTGAGGAGACAAGACTTATTCACACCTCCAGCATCTAGTAAATCTTTCAAAATATGTATTGCCTATGTTTAATCAACAATCTCATTTATTCCTCAAAACTCTGTTAACCAAATGCAGCAGGCAGGATGACCTACTGGGTAGAATTTGCTGCGCAAGTCTGGTGACCCAAATTAGATCTCCAGGAACCCTCATAAAGATGGAAGGAGAAAAGGTGACTTCACAAATCTGCCCTCTGACTTTCATGAGCCAAGCACACATCACACACGTATAGTAATAAAATATAATTCTATTTTTTAAAAACTGTATTAGAGCCAGCGAGATGGCTAATCATTTAAAAAAACAATCGCTGTGCAAGCCTGCACCCTCAGACCCACATGGGAAGAAAAGACTCTGACCTTCTTACACGTGTTTGTTACGTGTGCCCCTCCCCCATACATAAGTATATGTAAGTCAGGACCTCATCCAATCCCTGAATGTGGCAAGCAAAGTTGTTGCTTTGTATAGAATGAGGAAAACCTAGATCATAAAGGCAACACTACACCATACACGTAGGAAGAAGGCAGCTAGAACTGACAGGTCATTGGGCCTGTTCGGGGCGGCATGACCCGAAGTTGCTCTCCTCAGGATCAGCACAGCCGGTACCGTTTCAGATCGTCATTACAGTCAAATCTTCCAGGCTTGGCAGCAGGAGCGAGAACACGCTGGGCCAGCACTGGGAGGGGAGGAACTGGGGTGGGGTGGGTGTGGGAGGCAGTTACATAATTAGCCAACTCCTGGGCTTTCCTCCTCCGGCAGGGCGGCCCTCACGAGCCGAGCCTCGAGACTCGACCCCAAATAGCTCTAGGAAAAAAACCGGACCGTAGGTGAACCCAGGAGTTTGTCACCGAGATTACATAAGTGAGCAGACTACTGGCAGGAGCAGAGCTTGTCCTGGAGACCCGCGCTCCTCTGATTGGCTGGCCGGAGGCGGCGCTGGACGCGTGCGTCAGCCTAGCGTCAGCGTGGCGTCATGGGGTTGGGAGGGACTTAGTGGGAAGAGGCGTGTCCAGCTACCCAATTGGCTCGCGGATTGGCTGAGAGGCGCAGGAGCCCTCCCGCCGGGCCGGCCTGAGGGTGGTGCCTCGGTCCGGGTGCCGGCGTAGGCTGCCGGCTTCACAAAGATGATTATGGCAGCTCGGACCAGTCAGAGGGCCCTGGCGAGGGTGGCACCAGGGTGCCATCCGAAGTCGACCACCGTGACGGAAACCCCGGCGCGGGGGTCTGCGCGCAACGTCAGGTAGCGAGCGGAGGTTTTCCGGGCGGCGGGTTCGGGAGGGGCCTGTGGCCGGGGCGCTGACCTTAGTCGGCTCCGAAGACCCGGGGCGCGGCGCTCGGCCGGCTGGCTTGTGTGCACATCATATTATCGGGGTGAGTCAGCGACGAGACGGCCGTGGGACAAGCAGCCGGGCCTCCGGCTCCCGCCCTTCCGGTCTCCTAGAGGTGGGCGGCGGCCGTCGGGAAAGTTTAACTGCACCGTACTGCTGCCGGCTCCGGGGCCGTGGGAGTGCGTGTCCTGGCGGTGAACCCCTGTCACACGCTCTCTCACTTGCTGTGGGGTTCTTTGACCCCGGCCACTCAGCGCTTGCAAAATGAAACGCAGCCAACAAAGAGGACCTGTTGTTTTTTTTTTTTTCACTACACTGTAACTTTGAGTTCCTGTAACCTTGAAGATGGCTCTGTCTTCGGTTTTCCTGCTTGGTCCTTTAGGTGGAGATGAACCTAGGGACCTGAAGGACACTATAAGTTTACTGTGCAGTTTTCTATTACGAATAATACTGTAATAAAGTATTCTCAAAAATTTAAATTAACTCGGAGAGGCGGCTCACACCTGTAATTTTAGAAGTAAAGCTAAGTTACGATCGCAGTGGGTTCAAGGCCAACCCGAACTACAAAGGGAGCCCCTGTCTCAGGACCAAAAAAGGAAAATTGGTATTTGAAATGAATCAATATGTGTATACATTACAGAAGAGAAAGTCCAACTCTTGCTGGGCTTCAGAACATTTCAGTTGAATGAAGACTTTAAAATATCAGCCAAGAGTCCAGACCTGGTGCTTTGGAGGCCAGTCTGGTCTGTGTAGCTAGTTGCACATCAGCCAGAGCTACAAGGTAAGATTTGTCTCAAAAACAAACAGAAACTAGCAGCCATGCTTCATCTCCAAATCTCACACAAACATGTTGAAACTGTGAAATCAGGTAGTTTATCCTCAAAAGATAGCTTTTCAAGCAGGGCATACTGTTTATATTACTGATTAAATGTTGCTTTGCTGCTTATGGTCCCAGGCTCGTGCTCAGAAAGTCCATACCAGCCTCAGCCTGGGAACTACCAAGTGACTGGATCTCAAAAAAAAAAAAAAAAAAGGGCAACAAAAATGGTTTGCAAATGCATAAAAGTATTACATTATCTTGTGTTCTGGCCTTTATTATAATAGGTTATTTGAAAGAGTAGTTTCGGAATATTAGTGATTAAAAAGTGTGTTTTCAATATGTTACAGTACTCACTTGTTGGCTTGACTGTATATGTAGCTAGTTGTATGGGGCAGGTGAAGGGGAGAGGTACTGGATCTAACTCAGGGCCATGAACATGTCAACCAGCTCTATCATTGAACTTTCAACCCCTAACGCTTAATAGTGTGTGAAATAGGTGTATTGCCCAGAGCAGTATCACCAAATAGGCATACTGATCAGGAAACCTGTTAATTTGTTTTAAGCATATGTGGTTTTCTTAGGAGTATGATCAGGATTACGTAAGGGTGTCTTGTGGGGCTTAAGAAACCAATGTGTGAATTTGTTACAAAACCTGGTACTGTATATAAATTCCCTACTCAACTTGACTCCCAAGTTGTTCTCTTTAGGAACAGGCATCTTAGTAATTTTTGTGTGTGTATCTTCTGGCAGGAATTTAGGGCCTTGTGCATGGTAGGCAGGTGTTCTGCCTGTGAGCAACTTTTTCTTTTTAAGAGACAAGAGTCCCATGGTGTAGCCCTGACTGGCCTGGAACAGGCAGAGATCCACCTGCCTTTTGAGTATTGGGATTGAAGACAAGTATGCCATCATACCTGGACCCTCTATTATCTAAGGAACAAGTCTCATATACCTTCAACTCCAGCTCCAGGAGAACCAAGGCCTCTGGCCTTCTCAGTCACCAGTACTCACAAGCACATACCCGTACACAGACACATGCTCATAATTACAAATAAAATTTTAAAAAGGCTTATTATCAAGGTTGGTTATGCATGCCTGTAATCCTAGCACTGGAGGAGACTGACACACAGGATTTCAAGGTCAGTCTTTTCTAGTCTACACAGAATGAGACCCTGTCTCAAAAACAAAAGCAAATGAGATAGGAGGTAGAGGCAGGTGGAGTTTTGCTAGTTCAAGGCCAGCCTAGTCTACCTAGCAAGTTCCAGGCTAGCTAGGACTGAACCGAGAAAATGAACAGCAAGGCATTTTGCATACTAGATTTTCATTTTGTGTGTGTTTGTGTGTTTGCTGTAAACTAATTTGGTACAGATTTTATGTTACTTTCATAAATGCTCATTGTCATCATATTTATGTTTTTTTGTTTTTGTTTCCTTGGAAACAGGATCTCACTATATATCTCTGGCTGTCCTGGAATTCTCTCTGTAGAATAGGCTGGTCTTAGACTCACAAAGATCAACCTGCCTCTGCCTCTGGTCTTTCAGTAGCACACAGAGCTTATTCATAGGTTCAGTCTGGAAGACCAACTTCTACTTCTAAGCACTAGGTGGGCTCCCGTTTTAGGAGATCTGAATTATTAAGTTCTTTAACTGAGCCATCTCCTTCCTCCCCACCTCTTTTTTCTGCTTGAGCTTGGGTGGGAGGCTATTTGTAGGGAGCATAAGCAACCCCAGCAAACAACTGCCAGTAGTCCCTCGAGGGCTGGAACCTCACAAATACCTTCTCCATCCGTGATGGAATATTGAAAGGCCCTTTTTTTAAAAAAGATTTATTTGTTTATGTATGTGAATGCTCTGTCTGCATGTTTGTCTGTAAACTAGAAGAGGGCATCAGATTCCATTATTATAGACTATTGTGAGCCACCCCGTGGTTGCTGGGAATTGAACTCAGGACCTGAAAGAGCAGCCAGTGCTCTTAAAAGCTGAACCATCTCTCTAGCACCCACTCCCCTTTTTAAGGGCTGTCTTCCCCCCCCCCCCTGGATGTGTGTGTATGTGTGTGTGTAAGGGTATGAGTTTATGTACAGTAGCGGCCAGAGGGTGTATAATAACAGAATTACTCTAGCTACAAGTGAAGGAGACTTGAACTATGATTTATTAGACTGTGCTGTTGTTACCCCTAATAGGGATTACCTCTAATCTAACTCTCTAATGCTAGACTGGCTACTTTCCCAACTGTGCTCCCCAAACTGCTGCTGGAATCTTCTGGGTTCTTACTGCACCAGCAGTCTGGTGTCCTGGGGAGGCATTTTATTCTGATACCTGCTGCTGGTCCATTATGACTAATGAAGACTTCCTGTTCTCTTTCTTCTCCTCCTCTGTACTCCTTTGCACTTTTCCTTTCTCTTCCTCCCCTGTGTCCACCCCGAGTCAGGTAACTCAAACTCTACCTCTCTGTGTTCTCCCAGTAACTGGTTGTAGGCATTTTTATTTAACCAGTGGGTTTTTTTGTTTGTTTGTTTTTTGTTTTTTTGTTTTGTTTTGTTTTGTTTTTTTCGAGACAGGGTTTCTCTGTCTAGCCCTGGCTGTCCTGGAACTCACTTTGTAGACCAGGCTGGCCTCGAACTCAGAAATCTGCCTGCCTCTGCCTGCCAAGTGCTGGGATTAAAGGTGTGCGCCACCACGCCCGACTCAACCTGGGTCTTCTGAAACAGCAGTAAGCATACTAACTTAGCTCCTGAAGGGGCCTGGTTTTGTGCTGGGGATCTTAGCTGTAGAGTTCATGAGTGTAGCAGCCATCTTCTGCCCAGAAGACACTGTTTTGTGGAAACCCTCTCCATCCTTCAGTTTTTAGATTGTTTACTACCCTGAGCCTTGGAGCCATTGGCATGTATTGAGTGTTGCTTTTGCTACCCCTGGGAATAGACCGTGCTTCCAGCCCCCGTCCAGAGAATATTGGATCTGAGGATGAAAAACACAGACACACTCAGTTGTTCAGTTTCAGCTTACCTTATTGGCACAATTACTGGGCCCCCCCATTCTACCTTGGCTAGCTTACCCTTCCCAGCACTCCCAGCTCAGCACCTTAAATCTGCCTTCAGCTTCAGTCGCTCTGCCACCTTCGGTTCAGGTCAACATCCCCAGCCTCTCGCCTGTAGAAGTGGCCTGTGGCTGTTCTGCCCAAGATCTCACATGGCTGGTTGGCTTTTTTTCCTCTGAAGCATGGAACTCTCCTCTCCTCCCTCTCCTGAGTCTGCCAGCTTGCATGTGGGGTCCTGGAAGTGCCAACTATTACTTCTGCCCAACAATTGGCTCATGGCTTCTTGACTGATAGATCAAGAACCAATTGGGGAACAGTACCTTAGCATCAGAACCACTCCTACAGTCATAGATGTCCCATTTAGAAGTGAGCACTCGTTAGTCTTTTATTCTTAGCACCTTAACTGGCTCTCTTAGTTTTGAGCTACCTGGTGTGGATGCTGGGAACCCAACCGGGGTCCTCTGAAACAGCAGTAAGCACTCTAACTTAGGAGCTATCATAGTTTCTCTATGAACTTTCACCCACTTGGGAAACAAACAAACAAACAACTTGTGTCTCATGTAGTACTAATTTTTATTCTCCAGAAGTAATTGTTGTCTGGGCTGTCTGTGTACTGCCTCCATCTGCTAACCTTGGCCTAGTCCTGGAAGCTTCTAGCCTCTGTACAAACTAATCTAAGCCTAGAATGTTTTCAGCCTCTGAGACTTACTGCTGAACAAACTCACCTCTTTTCTTTCTGAGCTCTGATTGGCTGGTTCAACTCAGTTGTTGTGGCTCAAAACTCCTCCAAGCTGAGTGATTCAATCTGGCTTCTCTCTCAGCCTCTGACTGAATTGCTCTGCTTGGCCTCATCCTAACTCTGGCAATCTGTTCTAATTTTCTGATTCATTCTTGTTCTCTGGCTCTTTCTGTCTTCATCTGTATCTAGCTTGTTCTCTCTCTGCAATCTATCTCTGTACAGCTCTCCTGGTAAAATTGTCCCCTCTCTCTTCCTTCCTCCCCTCACCCCCATACTGCTCTTTCTTAAGTGACTTTCCTTTTCTCTCTCCTTGTGAGAGTTGGGCATATCTTGTTCTGTCAAATATTTCTCTAATTCATTACTTTGTCTGCCACTCGGTTCAGAGTATGATCAAATATCCTGCAATAGTCTCAGAGGCTGATTGTAGCAGTAAATTAAGGGTATAATTGAAAGTATTTAGAAAACAGTTTGACAACATGTCCACTTAACAAAACAATAACAATAAGTGCCATGCTAAGGCCTATGACTGCGAAGATTCACAGTACCAGGCATAAGTTTCTTCCTGTGGAGAAGGCCTCCAATCCAACCAGAAAACTGTCCATTACCTACATAGTTGTCATAACATGATTGCACTAGAGAGCATACCTTGCTGGTAAGTTTTTATTGTAGCTCACAGGGTTTTCAGATGATTTGATCCATAGCAACTTTCCTGCACCATGAAAGTTAGCTGTCTGCCGGGTAATAGTGGTGCACGCCTTTAATCCCAGCACTCGGGAGGCAGAGGCAGTCAGATTTCTGTGTTCGAGGCTAGCCTGGTGTACAGAGTGAGTTCCAGGACAGCCAGGGCTACACAGAGAAACCCTGTCTTGAAAAACCAAAAAAAAAAAAAAAAAAAGAAAGAAAGAAAGAAAAGAAAGAAAGGAAAAGAGAACGTTAGCTATCAGTGGAGAGGAAGCTCCCAACTCGGTTTCAGCTTGATTTCTCTGTCTTGCAACCACATGCTGGTCTGTACACCGGACTGACCGGGTACTCTCTGCTATCTGCAGAGATCTGCAGGGACTCTGGCCCGGCTGGAGCGGCCAAGGAGCTGCACGCTCCAAAGGGGGAGGGAGGAGTTGAATTGAGGCTGCTCTCTTCTGCAACTTCTTTTGGAGCTAGTGGGTGCTCGGCTAGCCAGCGAAGGTGCAGTGGCTAGGAAACAAGGTGGGGCCACCATTCGGGAAGTGACCACAGTAGGCCCAGGCAGTTTTCATGGCAAAAGCTTCAGGAGAGAACTCTCTTCTCCCAAAAGTGTTACAGCTCTGTTGTGACAAAAGCTCTCAGATGAGCCTTGATGAAACAATTCCTGCCACTTTATGTCTTCTGGATGGGGTCTTAAATACATTGTGGGGTGGGTAGGGGTCTGACAGCAGATCCTTTCTATTGGGTTGGTCTGAGATGTTAGGGATGCCTCATCTGTATGTGGATCCTCTCCATGGGTTGCTGTGGTCACATGACAGGCCTGGTCAGGAGCAGTTGACGAGCCAGCCTACCTTCCTTCTGAACCCACTCATCCTTACCAAGTTTTCTGGCACAGTCCACTGCCACCCTACAACCATATAGTTAGTTTCTCTCTTCCTTTGTTGGTTGTCTTGCATACTTTGTGTGTGTGTGTGTGTGTGTGTGTGTGTGTGTCCACTAGCTTCCAGGGCATCCCTTGGCTCTGCCACCCATTTCTCCAGAAGCGGGCAGGGATACAGCATGCTCAGTGCCTTTGACTTCCATGTGGTGTTTTGAGAACTGAGATCCTCTTGCTTGGATGGCAGCTGCTTTACCCACGGAACCATCTCTTCAGCCTGCAGGCTTGGTTTTTCTTAATACTCTTCCTCTCGGCCTGTTATGCTGTTCCTACATTGCTGTTCATTTTGTTTTGTTTTGTTTGGGGCAGATTCTCATGTAGTCCCATCTGGCCTCAAACTTTCTCTATATTGAATGGCCTTAAGCCCCAGGCCTCCTTAGCGTTGGGAATACAGGTGTCTGCCCTGAGTCCTGATGCTTGTTTGTTGAGACTGGGTCTCCCTGTCTGGTTCTGGTTATACTCTGCGTACCAGGCTGTCCATGAAGTTTTGCTCATCTCCCTCCCTCTGCATTTCAAAGTGCTGGGATAGCGGGATTGTACTTGGATGCCAGGCTGTTAGTCTGTTTCAGTGTCTGAGTATTGCTAAGCTCTTTTCCCGTCACCTAGAATGCCTACCTCACTGCCCCCATTGGTTTGCATCATTCACATATAAGTATGTTTCTGTATTTCTATGTATTTACATTTTACTATTGAGCTATAGCCCCAGCCCATTTTATCTTGAGACAGGCTTTTACTAAGTTCTCCAGCTGGCCTTAAAGTCATGCTATTGCCTTAACCTCCTGAATATTTGAGATTACAGGCCTGTGCCACTAAGCACAGTCCTATTCCTATTTATTACATATCCACTAAGCACAGTCCTATTTATTACATATCCACTAACATGGGGCTTCCAGGGGCACCTTAGCTGAAGATTCTGATCACCTGTGCCCACACCCGTTTTTAGCACTTTAAAAAAATGGTTTAAGTGTTCTGTATTTGTGTGTATGTGAGGGTCAGAGAACAACTTGGTGGAGTTGGCTCTCTCCTTTTGTCTTTACGTGGGTTTCAGGGATTGTCATAGTTTTGAGTTAATGCTTTTGCTTGTTGAGTTTCCTTGCTGGTCTCTTGACACATTCTTCTTAAATTTTGTGCATATATGTGGGTCTGTGTTAGTATGTACAGAGGAGTGTAGGTGTTCTCCAGTCCTGAAGAGGTTCAGATCTCCTGGAGCTAGAGTTGCAGGTAATTGTAAGCTGCCAGATTTGGGTTCTGAGAACTGAACTCCGGTCTCTGTTGATCAGTGTACACTGTTAAAGGCTGAACTAGTACACACTTAAAAAAAAAAAAAGCTTTATTGTTAGTTATGTGTCTGTACCTGTGTGTGAATGTCGATGTGTGAGTGCAGTGCCCTTTGGATTCCTAGCTCCAGTGTCATCTTTGTAAGGTCACACTTATTCTGTTCACTATGATAACTGTAGTGATTAACAATCAAACATGGCATAAGAGCTGTATGCATGTGAACTAAGAACTTATTAGTGTGTAGACTAATAATGGTTGGAGAGTATAAAATAGTTATTCACTAAGCTTGTTAGAAAACGGTGAACAGGAGCATAGCTGGCATCTGTATGCAGATTCAGCTCAGACAGCTAGCACTGTATAACAGGACATCCTATAAGACAGGCACACTGGGATAAATGATTAGGGAGCCAAAGGGTCAGCAGTTCTGATGGCCACCATAGTCTAGATTAGAGACTGAGACCTGGCTTCAGGTCTCAGTAGTATGGAGCAGGAGTCAGGAAATTCCCCCAGAACCCACTGGGAAGCAACTTGGGCTTCCCAGTTGCTGGGCTGAATGATAGATGGAGAATATACTTAGCAAGCCTATGACAAGAGTATGTTATAATACACAGGTACTAGCTGAAGTCAGGTCTGAGATGGTAACTACACTGCCAGCTGATGATTTTATTTCTTTATGCTGTCTAGGACATAATATCTTCAGAATCTATGCCTGTGTCTTCAGGACTACTCTAAAATGACAAACTTCTGGAATATAATTGCTTATTATAATGCCTGTATAATTTGTTGTTTAGTTTTTATCTAAAGTGTTTTAAATGTTGTTTTTTTAGGTACTTAGCTCCCTGTGGTGTACTGATGAATAGAACCCTTCCACCATGTGCCTCAGTTTTGCCTAAAGAGATCTGTGCAAGAACCTTCTTCAAAATCACTGCACCATTAGTAAATAAGCGGAAGGAGTATTCAGAGAGAAGAATTATAGGGTTTGTATATAGCAACTTTATTAAAGCACACTTGTAAATTTTTATAGAGTAGCATGCTGCTTTCTCTCCTTCTACAGATCACACTGCTATGTAAGCCTGTCTATAGCCCTTGCTGTTTTATACATACTGTTAAAAAACTGTAATATTGGGCTGGAGAGATGACTCAGCAGTTAAGAGCACTGACTGCTTTTCCAGAAATCCTGAGTTCAATTCCTAGCAACCATATGGTGGCTCATCTATAATGGGATCTGATACCCTCTTTTGGTGTGTCTGAATATAGCTACAGTGTACTCATATACATTAAATAAATCTTTTTTAAAAAAAGAGAGTGTCATTTAAAAAGAAAAAAAGGGCTGGGCGTGGTGGCGCATGCCTTTAATCCCAGCACTCGGGAGGCAGAGGCAGGCCAGCCTGGTCTACATAGTGAGTTCCAGGACAGCCAGGGCTAAAGAGAGAAACTCTGTCTCGAAAAACCAAAAAAAAAAAGAAAGAAAAAAAAGAAAAAAAGACTGTAATATTATATTAACTGTATAGAATAGATTTGACCTTGACATTTAAAGGAAATAATTTATGATTTACATTTTTTTGTTATTCTTTCATGATTATAAAGACTAAATATGAAGGCTCAAATTCTGTAGAAAGCCAAAATACCCACTTGTGTTGAGAGGGGGCTGAAGACAGTTTCTCTGTGTCACCCTGGCCATGTAGCCCTGGCCGTGTAGCCCTGGCCGTGTAGCCCTGGTTGGCCTCATACTCAGATATCTGCTTGCTGCTGCCTCCCTAGTGCTGAGATTAAAGGTGTGCACCACCACCACCCTGTTCAAAATACTTTTTTGTAATTTATGGTTAAATTATAATTGTGTGGTAAGTTATATTTTAACTGTTCAGCATTTATTTATTTACTTATTTGGGTTTTGAGACAGGATTCTGCTGTGTAGCACTGGCTGGCCTGGTACTTGATTGTGTAGGAAAGCCAGGCTCGAACTCTTGGCAACCCTACCAGAGCCTCTTAGAGTGTTAGCATTATAGGTATGTGCCACCATGCTTCCTTGTCTTTATGAGCAAGAACAGTAATTGTCTGGCTCTCGGTCAGTTTACCTTTTATCTCTATTCCAAGAGTTTATTGTTATTTGGTCATTGTCTTAGTTACTGGTTTATTGGTATGAAGAGACACCATGACCAAGGCAACTCTTAAAAAAGAAAGCATTTAAAAAAAAAAAAAAAAAGAAAGCATTTAACTGGGGTCTTGCTAACAATTTCAGAGGTTCAGTTCATTGCCATCCTGTCAGGAAGCATGAGGCATGAGGCATGAGGCATGGCAGACTTAGTGCTGGAGTAGTTGAGAGCTACATCCCGATTTGCAGGCAGAGAGAGAACTTGAGCCCGCCATAGACTTTTGAAACCTCAAAGTCCATGCCCAGGGATGCACTTCCTCCAGTAAGGCCACACTTACACCAACAAGGTACCATACTTCCAAATTGTTCTAATCTTTCTCAGATAGTCCAGTTCTTGATGACTAAGCATTCAAATCTATGAATTTATTGGGACCATTTTGATTCAAACCATCATTAGTCATTCTTGAGCCCTGAAGTTTTTGTTTAATTTGGTTTTGGTATTTTGTATTTCTATGCTGGAGTTTTCTAACTGGTTATCATTAATATAAAAAAGGTATTGATTTTTATGTTTCCTTTTTTGTTGTTGTTGTTGTTGTTGTTGTTGTTGTTGTTTTTTTGAGACAAGGTTTCTCTGTGTAGCCCTGGCTGTCCTAGAACTCACTCTGTAGATCAGGCTGGCCTTGAACTCAGAAATTCACCTGCCTCTACCTCCCAAGTGCTGGGACTAAAGGCATGCGCTACCATGCCTGACTGATTTTTATGTTTCTTAATAGGCTATTTTACTGAACTCTGATTTTTTTTTTTAAATGATCTTTATTTTTTACACATGTGTATGTGGGATAGAGGTATGTGCATGCTAGTGCAGGTATCACTGGAGTCTAGAAGGTGTTCTGGAACAGACAGATGTGAGGTGCCCAGTATGGGTGCTGGGAATTAAACTCAGGTTCTTGGCAAGAACAGCTGCTTTCTTTCTTTTCTTTTTTTTCCTCGTTCTGGTCAACCCCGCTCACTTGGACAGTCCCGCTCGCTCCGGTTGGCTCTGCTCGCTCTGGTCAGTCCCACTTGCTCTCTCCGGTCCAAGGATTCGTTTATTATTATTATTCATAAGTACACTCTAGCTGACTTCAGACGAACCAGAGGAGGGTGATAGATCTCATTACGGGTGGTTGTAAGCCACCATGTGGTTGCTGGGATTTGAACTCATCACCTTCGGAAGAGCAGTCGGGTGCTCTAACCCGCTGAGCCATCTCACCAGCCCCCCCCCCCTTTTTTTTAAATTTATTTATTATTTATATGTAAATACAATAGAGGGAGTCAGATGTCATTACAGATGGTTGTAAGCCACCATGTGGTTGCTGGGATTTGAACTTAGGACCTTTGGGAGAACAGTCAGTGCTCTTAACTGCTGAGCCATTTCTCCAGCCCCAGCAGCTGCTTTCTTAACTCCTGGGTTGATTCTTAGGGATTGAAACTATCGGTATGTACCCTTCAGGGTATTGTTATACAACAGCATTTTTGTGATCCTAACGGGACTGCTTCTAGATGAGAATTAGGTTCTCCCCCTTCTTTTTTGCCAAGTAATGTGATTATAATAAATTTTTTATATGAAACCTTCTGTATATTGTTGAATGAGTTGCTCTGAACCCAGTGTTTTATGCATGCTAAGCAAGCACTCTACCAACTGAGCTATGTCCTCAGCTCTTGCTTTTTTGTTCTGTTTTGGTTTTTTGTTTTTTTTTTTCTTTTCAGTCTCTAGTAGTCCAGGCTGGCCTTAAAACTTACTCTGTAATGGGTTACTTTGAGCTCTTGTTTCTCCTGCTTTAATTTCACTTTCAATTTCTCTGGTAAAGTGGTATTAAAGACCTGAACCACTGTGCCTTGTTGTTTGAGACAGAGGCTCAGTTACTATGTAGCTCTGGCTGGCCTGAAACTTGCTATATAGACCGGACTGACCTCAGATTCACAGAGATCCATAGGCCTCTGTCTCCTGGGTACAGAAATTAAAGACTGTGCTGCCAAGCCTGGCCCTTGTTCTTTTTCAACTAGGGTCTTTCTATGTTGGCCAGGTTTGTTCTTCCCGCCTCAGACTCTGGAGTAATTCTTATTACTATTGGAACTTAATACACACATGTGCACACACACACACACACAGAGAGAAAGAGAGAGAGAGAGACAGGGGGTGCAGGGTCAGGGGGTGTGTGGTCTTACTAGCCTAAAATCTTGAATTTTGTTGCCTTAGTTTCTCCAGAGCTGGGATTACAGGCAAGCCCTACCATACCCAATGAAACAATTTTCAAATGTTGACAGTAATTAAAAATTTTAAAAGTACCCCTGAGGATCCAGTCGTGACCTCAGCCATATATGTCTATTTATAGTCTTTTTACTTCCTGTGTTGCCATTCCATCATGTCGTTTATTTATATTCTTTTTAAAACTCATCTCATAGAACTAGTTGTTAACAGTATTTATGTTTCTTTTTAGGTACTCAATGCAAGAAATGTATGATGTAGTATCAGGAATGGAAGACTATCAGCATTTCGTTCCTTGGTGTAAAAAGTCAGATATAATATCCAGGAGATCTGGATATTGTAAAACCAGATTAGAAGTTGGGTTCCCACCTGTTCTGGAGAGATACACATCAATAGTAACCTTGGTAAAACCGCATTTGGTAAAGGTAAGGTTCTCTTTTGCTGAAGACTACTACATCACCAGTCAGCTCATCTGGTGCTTTGTTAAAACAGGACATGGTAGCACATGCCTGCAATCCTAACAGTAAAGAGGCTTAGACAAGTGGATTCTAAATTTGAGGGTAGCTGGCTATAAAGCAAGCCTATCTTAAAAAGAAAGAAAAATTAATATATTTAATATTTTCAATGTATGACTTTACCATACAATGGGTAAAATGGGTTTGTTGAATGCACATACACATGAGTTTGTTTTGTATAAGTGGGAGGAGTGGTGGTAAGACAGTGAGCAGAGGCAGGCGGGTTTCTGAGTTCGAGGCCAGCCTGGACTACAGAGTGAGTTCCAGGACAGCCAGGGCTACACAGAGAAACCCTGTCTTGAAAAACAAAAAAAAAAACAAAAAAAAAAAAAAAGAAGGGGAATGTGAGCAGAGAGATGGCTCCTTGTTACTCTGCTCTTTCTGAGGACTTGGTTCAGTTCCCAGCACCCACGTGGTGGCTTTCTCCTGGCTGTGACAGCAGTTCCAAGGGATCCAAAGCTCTCTTCTGGCCTCTGGGTACTACATGCACTTGGTATAAGTACATATATGCAGGCAAAAGCATACATATAATGAATGAATCTTTTTTATCCTCTAAATGTAAAATGTTAACACTGTTAAGAGTATCCTTATCCTGCCAGGTACTGTCACATCTGTCACAGCATATTAACCGTGGTACCCTGTCAGAGGACCATTTTTATGAAGAAAAGTACCCAGCCTTTTTTTTTTTTCCCTGCGGGCTTCACTTGGGCTGGCCTAACATTTATCATAGACCAGGTTAGCCTCAAACTCACAGAGCTTCACCTTCTGTTTTCTGGGTGCTGGAATTAAAGGTGCAAGTTCAAGGCAAGCCAGTTCTATAGGATAATGCCCATGCTTCCAGGATTTAGTTTAGGCGTTATGGACGTGCATTCCGTCCTCCCTCCCCCCTTTCCTTTTTTTCTTTGATTTTTATTGTTTTCTTTCATTTTTTAGTGTGCACTGAAAAAAATCAGAAAAATTAGTCACAGCAAAGAATCAGAACCAGACTTTTAGGAAAACCGTATAGAGAACTCTGAAATAAAAGAGTGAAGTCCGAGGGTGTCTACTTCTCTCTTCTGGCCTTTGTGGGCACCTGAATGGATGCACAGACATTCCACACAGCCTCACACAAACAAGCAAAGGTCAGGACGGATGGTCCAGTGGTTAAGCACACTTGTGGCTCTTGCAGAGGCCCTTGCTTCCCGTTCCTAGCACTTACCTGCTTGATCACAGCCATCTATAATCCCAGTTCCAGGGGATCTGATGCCTTCTTCTGACCTCTGTGGATACCAGGCATGCATTCGGTGGACAGACATGCAGGCAGGAAAATAATTTACCCTAGAGATGTGGACCAGACACTCTATGAACAAGTCAGCCATTTCAGAGCGGTAATACAGTGTATGTTGTTTTTACACTTAAGGAAATGTGGTATAGTATTTTACCTTGTTCAGGATCACCTGTAAGTGACAGAACAAGAATTGCAGTTGGGGGATTGCTCAGGTGGTAAAGCACTTACTTGTCAAGTGTAAGGACCTGAGTTTGGATCTCCAGCACTCACTGAGAGAACTAGGAGTTCTCTAGGACTCCTAGTCCCCAGGACTGGAGGGCAGAGCTGGGGATCTCTCAGCTCATTTGTCAGCCAGCCTAGTGAGATTGATGAATCCCAGGTTCAGTGAGAGACTGTTTTAATTTCATGTTGCTATGGCCAAACACCTGACATGAAGCAGTTTAAGGGAGGAAGGGTTTGTTATGGCTTCCAGTTCAGGTGAACCCTTTCATAACGGTTGAGAAAACATGGCAGCTGGTGAAGTCATAGCACTGCCTCTACAGTCAAGAATCAGGGAGCGGCTGCCTTCAGGAAAACACCAAATGGAGGATGATGCTGGTGCAGCAGGAGGGCCCGGAGGCCCTAGGGGCCCAGTGGTCTTAGGGGCTGCTGTTGTGGTCGAGGCCACAGGGCTCATGGAGGTAAAGCTGAAGACAAGGAGTGGATCCCTGTCACCAAGCTGAGCCGCCTGGTTAAGGACATGAAGATCAAGTCCTTGGAAGAGATCTACCTGTTCTCCCTGCCCATTAAGTAGTCTGAGATCATTGACTTTTTCCTGGGTGCATCCCTAAAGAATGAGGTTCTGCAATTTGAACTTTTTTTTCTCCCCCCCCCCCCCCAGGGTTTCTCTGTGTAGTTCTGGCTGTCCTGGAACTCACTCTGTAGACGAGGCAGTCCTCAAACTCAGAAATTCGCTTGCCTCTGCCTCCCGAGTGCTGGAATTTAAGGCGTGCACCACCACTGCCTGGCAAGGATGAGGTTCTGAAAAATCAAGCCAGTGTAGAAGCAGACTCGAGCTGGCCAGAGGACCAGGTTCAAGGCATTCGTCGCTATTGGAGACTACAATGGTCATGTTGGTCTTGGCGTTAAGTGCTCCAAGGAGGTTGCCACTGCCATCGGAGGGGCCATCATCTTGGTCAAGCTTTCCATCGTCCCTGTGCGGAGAGGCTACTGGGGGAACAAGATTGGCAAGCACCACACTTGTTACATGCAAGGTGACAGGCCGCTGTGGCTCTGTGCTGGTGCATCTCATCCCTGCCCCCAGATGTAGAGGGTCACGCCCGAGTCAGCTCAGGCACCATTCTAAGATGGCACCTACATCCTGTTAGAGCTAGTAAACAACCCGAAGACATCCTGTTACCACCCCCTGTACAGAGCTAGTAAACAACCCAAAAGCGCATGTCCCTGCTGCTTAACCACCGCCCAGCCCGGGGCTTAACATGAGTGATGGCCCAGCAGCCAATCCAGTTAAGACACGCCTCCTCCTTGGCTATATAAGCCGAGGCTCTTCCGGGCTCTGGGTCTTCCTCTTTCAAGGCTTCAATAAAGCGGTCTGTAGAAGGATCCTGGCGTTCGTGTGTTTTCCTGCTGGCGGGAAGGTAGCGCAACGCACACCCAGAGGCACTGGAAGCTACTGATGATGGCTGGTATAGAAGACTGCTACACTTCAGCCAGAGGCTGCACTGCCACCCTGGGCAACTTTGTCAAGACCACCTTTGATGCCAACTCCAAGTTTCACAGCTACCTGACCCCTGACCTCTGGAATGAGACTGTCTTCAAATCTCCTTATCAGGAATTCACTGATCATCTTGTGAAAACCCACATCAGAGTCTCTGTTCAGAGGACCCAGGCTCCAGCTGTGGCTACCACATAAGGGTTTTTATACAAGAAAAATAAGTGAATTAAGTCTGCTTTAAAAAAGAAAAGGATCAGGGAGCAACAAATGTCGGTACTTTAGGTCCTCCTTTTCATGAAGTCCAGGGTCCTGGCTCTGGGAATTATGCTACCCTGTTAACCTAATGTAAACAATCCTTTATAGATAGGCCAGAGATTTGTCTCCAATGTGCTTCTACATCATAGAGACCCTCTCTCAAAGAGATGGATAGCGATTGAGAAGATGCCTGTGGTCCACTCACCTGAGCAATTACGTCCCCACAGAGCTAAGTAGCACAGTGGGTGAACACATGAGAGAGAGAGAGAGAGCGAGAGAGCAGTTGACAGTCTCGTGGATCCTAGACTTTTTTTCCCCTTGTTTTCAAAGCTGATTCATAGTAGATTCTTGCTCATATCAAAGGTATTTAACGTGTTGTTGTTTTTTTCTTTCCATTTTGTTCTAGGCATCTTGTACTGACGGGAAACTTTTCAATCATTTGGAGACTATTTGGCGTTTTAGCCCAGGCCTTCCTGGCTATCCAAGAACTTGTACCTTGGATTTTTCAGTAAGTCCATTGTAAAGTTCTTGTTTATGTATGTGTGCCATAGCACACAGGTAGAGATCAGAGGTCAAGGGTTTGTTCTGTCTTTCTATCATAGGTGTCCCTGGTGCTAAGTGTCACTGAGCCATCTTGCCAGTCCCAGTTTATGCATTTTTTGAGGCAGGGTTTTGCTTGTAGCCTGGTCTAGACGGCAGTTTATTGCATAGCTTGGGCTGGCCTTAACTTCACTATCATCCTTTAGTCTCCTAAGTGTTAGGATTATAGCAGACATAAACCACACAGCTAATAGTACCCATTTTGGTTTGGGATTTGTTTTTGTTTTTATTTTGTTTTTCCAGACAGTGTCTCACTATGTAACTTTGGTTGTCCTGGAACTCACTCTGTAAATCAGGCTGGCCTTGAACTCAGTTTCACCTGCCTCTGCCTCCTAAGTACTAGGTAAAGCGTTAGACCACCGCACCTAGCTTAATACACTTTAAACCCAGAAGCTGGAGTTATCTCCTGTATAGGGAGTTTACAGTTTAAAAACATCTTAAATGTTTGAGTGTTGAATACTGTTCTCTACACCGGTACTTAATGAACATGTCATTTAATTGTTTTTTTTTGGAGACAAAGCCTCATACACCCTAGGCTGGCCTCAAGTTTATTATGTAACTGAGGCTGCCCTTGGCTTTCTTAGATCCACCTGCTTCCTTTACAAGAGTGTTAGGATTGCAGGCATGCACACCATGCCTGGTTGTTTTTACGTGGTGGTGAGATCAAATGAGGCTACATGCTAGGTTGGCACTCTATCACCTACATAGTCAGCCCCAGACACTTCTATTTTCTGCAATACTATTCATTCCTTCTGTATTTTCTACATTTTACAAATCCCTACATTATAAAACATGCCAGGACTGTGGGTGTAGCTCAGTGGGGAGTGTGGTTAGGATGCCTAGCCTCTGGGCTTAATCCATCCTTCCTTCCTTCCTTCCTTCCTTCCTTCCTTCCTTCCTTCCTTCCTTCCTTTTTTTTTTCTTCTTAGATTTATTTATTTACTTTATGAATATGAGCACACAATTGCTCTCTTCAGAGACACCAGAAGAGGGTATCTGATCCCATGACAGATGGTTGTGAGCCACCATGTGATTGCTGGGAATTGAACTCAGGACCTCTGGAAGAGCAGTCAGTGTTCTTAACCGCTGAACCATCTCTCTAGCCCTCTCTTTTATTTATTAATGTCTTAATTTTTTTAAACCTTTGTTAGTAAGATGAAATTAACTGCCCACCCATTTCCACAGAATAAGTTGTTAACATCATCTTGTCCCCTGAAGACAGTTTGTTGGCAAGCTTTTAGTTCAGGTGCGTGTGTATGTCCAGATCGTTTTCTTTAATAAAGTTCCACCAATGTTTTCATACCATAATTCTAACATATTTTGTTAGTATGGAACTAAAATAGCTATTGCCAATGCATATAGAGAGCACATGGAATTTTAGGGCCTCTTTCACTGTGAGTCTTGGAGCCCAATGCAAGTGCCCCACTTTAGAGATGTATCTGCAGTGCTAATGTATTTATAAAGTAGGGGAAATCTGGGTCACCATTAAAAGGACTAATCATTGTTACTAAGTCTTACTAACTTCCCAATAGTTGGTTTTAATGCAGGAAGTCATAGTCATGCTTTTTAGGATGGCCTGATTAGTGACTCAAAGTATATATATATATATATATATATATATATATATATATATATATATATATATATATATTTCTTATTTTTAACACACTGAGGCAGTATAAATTCACAAGAGGAAAAGCCATTAACTACACAGTATATCCTACATCTTTTTTTGTTTTTTGTTTTTTGTTTTTTTGTTTTTCGAGACAAGGTTTCTCTGTGCAGTCCTGGCTGTCCTGGAACTCACTTTGTAGACCAGGCTGGCCTCGAACTCAGAAATCCACCTGCCTCTGCCTCTCAAGTGCTGGGATTAAAGGCATGCGCTACCACGCCCAGCATATCCTACATCTTAGCTATACAGTATGTCCTACATCTTAACTACACAGTATGTCCTACATCTTAACTACACAGTATGTCCTTCATCTTTTTTTTTTTCCAACTTTTATTAGATATTTTCTTCATTTACATTTCAAGTGTTATCCAGCAAGTTCCCTATACCCTGCCCCCTCCCGGCCCTGCTCCCCTACCCACCCACTCCCACATCTTGGCCCTGGCGTTCCCCTGTACTGGGGCATATAAAGTCTGCATGACCAAGGGGCCTCTCTTCCCAATGATGGCCAACTAGGCCATCCTCTTCTATATATGCAGCTAGAGACATGAGCTCAGGGAGTACTAGTTAGTTCATGTTATTCTTCCACCTATAGGGTTGAAGACCCCTTCAGCTCCTTGGGTACATTCTCTAGCTCCTTCCTTGGAAACCCTGTGTTCCATCTAATAGCTGACTGTGAGCTTCCACCTCCATGTTTGCCAGGCATTGGTATAGTCTCCCACAAGGCAGCTATATCAGGGCCCTTTCAGCACTATCTTGCTGGCATATGCTATAGTGTCTGTGTTTGGTGGCTGATTGTGGGATGGATCCCTGGCAGCCGCAGTCATTGGGTCCATCCTTTGGATTCAGCTTCACACATGATCTCTGTAATTCTTTTAATGTGTGCTTTGTTCTTAATTCTAGGAAGGGGTGATGTGTCCACATTTTGATCTTCCTTCTTCTTGAGTTTCATGTGTTTAGTAAATTGTATCTTGGGTAGTCTAGGTTTCTGGGCTAATATCCACATATCAGTGAGTACATGTTATGTGAGTTCTTTTGTGATTGGGTTACCTCACTCAGGATGATGGCCTCTAGATCCATCCATTTGCCTAGGAATTTCATATATTTATTGTTTTTAATAGCTGAGTAGTACTCCATTATGTAAATATACCAAATTTTTTGTATCCATTCCTCTGTTGAGGGACATCTGGGTTCTTTCCAGTTTCTGGCTATTATTGAATAAGGCTGCTATGAACATAGTGGAACATGTGTCCTTATTACCAGATGGAATATCTTCTGAATATATGCCCAGTAGAGGTATTGCAGGATCTTCCGGTAGTACTATGTCCAATTTTCTGAGGAGCTGCCAGACTGATTTCCAGAGTAGTTGAAATGTCCTTCATCTTGCCAACAGCAAAAGCTACAGAGATTCCTCTTAACTATATAATGAAAATAGGTAGATACATTGAAAAACAAGCAAAACCAAACATATATAATTTCACTATTCAATACTAAAGATATTTAAACTTATTAGAAGTCTAAAATTAGCATCAGATTAAATCTATGTATTTCATATTAGATGCCGAAATAATATTGAAAGGAGAACATGATTTTTAATTTGGAGGCTCCTGCCAGGTGTGATGGCACTTGCCTTTAATGCCAACACTGACGGTACAGAGGTAGGCGATCTGTATGAGTTCAGGCCCAGCCTAGTACATAGCGAGTGAGTTATAGGCCAGACAAGACTGCATAGTGAGACAGTATATCAAAATAAATAAATAAATAAACAAACAAACAAACAATCTAGAATCTCCTAATTGTGTTGCTTATATCACTTCTGCTGTGGTAAATGCAAAGCCATTTCTAACTGGTTTTCCAAGAGTAAATGAGTTTTCTCTGTACTTGTGAGTTAGGTCTTAAATCCTAAGAAATGTTGGTAACTTAGGGTAAATGGTATATTCTTTTTTTTCAGCTCTTTAATTACTTTCATTAAAAAATTAAGCCGGGCGTGGTGGCGAACGCCTTTAATCCCAGCACTCGGGAGGCAGAGGCAGGCAGATTTCTGAGTTTGAGGCCAGCCTGGTCTACAAAGTGAGTTCCAGGACAGCCGATAGCCAGGGCTATACAGAGAAACCCTATCTTGAAACCTCCCCCCCCCCCCCCCCCCCCCAAATTAAGAGCCAGGACATGCCTGTAATTTCTGCAGTATTGTGGCTAAGGCAGAAGCACCACAAGCTGGAAGCCAACTAAAGCGTTATAGTTAAACCCTGTCTCAGAAAAACAAAACAATATAGCACATAGAGCCTTGGATGCACTCTGAAAGTGGACATTAATAGGACGATTGGAAATGCAAACAATCTGGATAGTTTAAATTATAGCATTATTACCTATTAACTGATAATTTCTGATTTTGAGAATTGTATGGCTATATGGTTATAAAACAAATAGGAAATTTTGGGGTGATGAATATGTGAAAAATCCTTTATATTGTTTCTGCTATTTTTTATTTTATTACATTTTCATTTATTACACGTGTAAAGGTCACAGGACAGCTTGAGGGAGTCAGTTGTGTCTTTCTGACACACGGGTCCTAAGGCTGAAACTGAGGTCATCTGGCTTTGCAGCAGCTGTTTTCACCCACTGGGCCCTCTCAGTATTACAAGAAAGTCATTTAACCAGGTGTGGTGGCACACACTTTGAATCCCACGCTAGGGAGGCAAAGGCAAGCTTATTGCTGTGTTCAAGGTTAGCATGGTCCACACAGGGAATTCCAAGAAAGCCAAGGAAACACAGTGAAACCCTGTCTCAAACAAACAAACAAACAAAATTATTTAACAATGAAAAGCTAGAAGCCATTCCTAGTGGTGTAGGCCTGTAATCCCACCGATTGAAGAAGTTCGGTGCCTGTACTCAGTGACTTTGAACCTAGGCTAGACAACTTAGTGAGACCCTATCTCAAAATAGAAAAGTTGAGAGCTTGCCCAGTGTATGAAAAGTCTCAGTATCAAGAACAAACAAACAAAAAAAAATACAGGCTAGGAGTCAGAGTGTGGCTCACCGGAAGCTGTAGGCTTGATGTCAGCATTGTAGTCAGTGCAGGGTTCCTCTGTGTAGCCCTGGCTGTCCCGGAACTCACGTTGTAGACCAGACTGGCCTCTAACTCAGAAATCCGCCTGCCTCTGCCTCCCAAATGCTGGGATTAAAGGCGTGCGCCACCACACCCAGCTAAAGTATTTTAATATCCAGAGGATGTTAGGTTACAATACTACTGTTTAAAATAAGTGCCTTGAATTCTGTCCAGAACAACAATGGGTATTAATTAGTAAAGCTGTAGCTCTTTGGATGCCTAGTTTGTGGGTGACATGCATGTGCACAGGCAATATCACTTTCCTACTGTTCCTGAGACCTGGGGTTTTGTGTGTGTGTTGGACAGGAGCTCTACCACTAAGCTACATCACCAGATGTTCAAACTCTAGCCCAGGCAGGTCTTGAACTTGGATCTCCAAGTAACTGGACCTAGAGGCCTGAGGCACCATGGCCAGCTTTGCTCAGCCCTTGTTTATTTCTTCAGCTCAGGCTGGCCTGGAAGTCACTGTGTATACTAGGCTAGTGGCGAATTCCCAGTACTAGTGCCTCAGCCTCCTTGGGTGCTAGGATTATAGATGTGCCTAGCAAATGTGTAAAACAATTTTTAACATTTTCCTACAGATTTCCTTTGAATTCCGCTCCCTTCTGCACTCTCAGCTTGCTACACTGTTCTTCGATGAAGTTGTGAAACAAATGGTAGCAGCCTTTGAAAGAAGAGCATGTAAACTGTATGGTCCAGAGACAAACATACCTCGGGAATTAATGCTTCATGAAATTCACCACACCTAAGAGGAAAATAAGAGCTGCCTCCACCACTCTTGGCTAGTTTGTTCACTTCTAGGAAGTCCTTTTACCATCTATTGAGAAGTCAGAAAGCATTTGTTAAACCTGCCTTGATTCTAAGCCCGCTCCGTTGAAAATTTGCACATTGAATATGGACCCACTTGTACATAGAATTATTTCTTCAATCAAGTGTGACTCAAGTATCATGTACATTTGCAGGCTCCGTCCACCTTTGTAATAACGGATGTCATCACTGTTGCTAGGATACCACATTCCTCGTTTGAGTGTACAGATGAACAAGTCTTTTAATTCTCACCATACATGAAAAGGTTAGCTGAGATACAATGTGTGTTATATTAACCATATCATGTTTAAGTTATTAGGTTCAGAGTGTTTGTAACTTATTGTTATTCGGCGTGCCATATGGCTTAGGGTATTTGATAATCATATATTTATCATTAAAACTGTGATTTAAAGTATTGCTAATGAAGTCTTAGCACTTTGGGTATTTTAAATTGTTCTTATGGGTAGCAGTAGATAATTCAGTGTTATTGGGAAGTTATTTTCCAGATGTACTGAGTGGGGTTTTTGTTCTTTTTTTTTGGTTTTTGTTTTTTGTTTTATTTGGTGAGTGGTCCAGAGCTCTGAGCTACTTTTCTAGACATTTGAAACTTCCTTCCAGGTGCTTTGCGCTGATTGTGTGTCAAAATTTTGTCTGCCACTGTAGGCAACAGATAAGTAAGTAGTTACTATGTCTCAGCCCTGCACAAGGCATTTTCTATTTACTGTGTGCATATTCACTTTCAGTAATATTCTGAACTGATTTTAAAAAACCCACAAATCAGTATAAGGGCTGAAGTCATGACTTAATAAAGTTAAATTGTTTATTTTTGTATAGTGATTTTGGTTATTTAAATCTCTTTGTTTTTTATTTGGTTTTCATGATAAGGTCTCTCTGTGTAATATCCCTGGCTGCCCTGGAACTCACTCTGTAGACCAGGCTGGCCTCTAACTCACAGAGATCCTCCTGCCTCTGCCTCTTGAGTGCTGGGATTAAAAGCATCACTGCCATCACCACCACTGACTGTTATTTTAATCTTTTCTGTATTTTTTTAATGTCTATTTGGACAGATGGTCTAGTTTGCTTCCCTGTTACTAATGAGCAAAAGCACTTGTGAAGAGTATGTTTATTTCAGCTTACTGTTCACCGTTTATCACAGAGGGAAGCCAGGGCAGGAGCTAAAGGCAGGAACTAAAGCAGAGACTGGGAGAATGGGCTTTCTGGCTTGTTTCCTGTCTAGTGTTCAGTTAGCTTCTTATACACTGCAGACCCACCTGCTCAGGCATGGCATAGGCCACAGCAGCTTGTCAGGATGTCTCACAGACACACCCCCCAGGCCAGTCAGATGACAGCAATTTTTTGACTGATACTTCCTTATCCCAGATGACTAAGTGTGTGTGGCATTGACAGCTTCAGCAACCGAGACAACAGAAGTACAATACTATAGAATTTCTTGTCTTACAGATACTTTCCTGGGTGCAATATTCATCCTTGATTTGATCCTCAGCACTGCCGAAACAAGGGAAAACCTTCCTTAGAGACAGAGAAATCTGAACTGAACACATTCTTCCTTTACTCAGTATTCTTTCCTTTCCTTTCACTCTGCAACCAAATCACCTCTGCACGCTAAACTTCCAGTCATGGTGCTTTCAGCTGTAATTGGTGCTGGTGTGAATTTGCTCCAGTCTCTGCTCAGTCGCTCTCTCTCAGGCACTGGCTGTGTGGTTCTCTGCTCAGTCGCTCTCTCTCAGGCACTGGCTGTGTGGTTTTGAGGAGTTCACACTTGTTTGCTCACATGGGCTTTAGTTGTGCTTTTAACAAGTGAAACAGGATCTCCCACTTGTAGGTAAGGCACACACACGGCCAGGGCAAAGTGACCTGCGTATAATTGTGTCCCTTGAATTTGACTTGGGTTTTGGTATTTGATCTAGTGTTAATGGGGTGTCATTAACACAGGCTGGCTGGAACTCATTATGTGGCACGGGAGATGCTCTCATTACTGAAACTCTTGCTCAGCTTCCCAAATGCTAAAATTGTTAAGTTTGAGCTGCCATGTGTGCATATGGTGGTCTGCAGTTGACCCTGGGTGTCTTTCTTAATAGCTCTTGATGCTATTGTAGCAGTCTCTTGCTGAACCTGGAGCTCACTGATTCTGGCTAGTGGAGCTATATTGGATGCCCTAGGATACCAGTCTCTGCCTCTCAAGTGCTGGGATTCCAGATGTTGCCATCTCTGTCTAACATTTTACATGGATGCCAGAGATCCAAAAAATACTGGTCCTCATGTGTGTACAGCCAGCACTTTATCCTTTGAGCCATCTCCTTTGTTCTGTGGATGTAGGGTAGGAGCATAATACTGATGCTATATCCTACTCTATTTTGCTAAATAGGCATGTTGCCAAATTGCCTTCTACAGAGTTACATTGACTTGTGGATTTGTGCCACTTTGCATCAGAGTATCTTCTTTGTGCCATGAGTGGTAGTTAATGCAGAGAATTATACCTTTAGAGTTCTGAGAGTGACTCAAGTGTTCTAAGTGGGACCTCATTACCCCCTAAGGCTTCAGGGGACATTTTGTGAGAAAGACTGGAAAGACTGTGAACTAGGAGATAGGAAGGAGTGCTGAAGGAATATCTGGATAAGACATGGCCTCTGCACTCAGGAAGTCACGGCTGCACAAAGTGTAGGAAATCCACATTCTATCACGGATGGGGGAGGGGGCTCTGAGAGCCAACCCCTTCCTAACAGACTATTGGCAATTAATGCTTGCTGAGGAAGGGAGGGAGGGAGGGAGGGAGAGAGAGCGTGTCATTTATTTCACTGTGTACTCACTGGTACATTACTCATGATCCATTAAAAAAATAAAAATAAAAACTCAAGCCATGCTCATACAAGGAACCTTAATTAAACTCTGAGTCATACAAACAAACAGCTTGAATAGAAGATTTCATGGAATGAGGGTAATACATGTGTGAAATTGTGGGTCATGGAATGAGGGTAACACATGTGTGAAATTGTGGGTCATGGAATGAGGGTAACACATGTGTGAAATTGTGGGTCAGGGCCGAGGAATCCTGGAAAGACCAGTGTGTCATGTACACACATCTTGTCCCAGTCTTCCTGCACTGCAAACTGTTCTTAATTCAGTTTTCTTTTTAGGAGTCTGTGCCTTGGAAATGGCCTTGTTAGCATGTGTGAGGCCTGCTGATGTGTGATAAGCATTCAGTAAATATAAAGTGAATCTAAATCAAGTTTGTGTGTTTCCCAGGTTATATCTATATATCACCTGGAACTCACTATGTATTTCAGGATGTCCTTGAACTCCTGGTCATCCTGGCCTTGCCTCAGCGTTGGGATTATAGGCCTGAACCACACACCTGGTTTATGCAGCAGAGGGGATCAGGTACAGGGCATGCCATTCTGCCAATAGAGTTAAAGGAATTCTAATCAGCACTTGGAAGATCTAGACCAGTGAGGGATACATATAAGACACTCAAAAAGGAAAAAATAAATGTCATCATAAATTAAAATTAAGTTGCAAGTCCACCTGGTCAGGCCTCCCCACTCTCTGGGGCCCCCAGTCTCTCAAAGGTTAGCCCATCTTCTCTCACTGAGGCCAGACCAGGCAGTCCTCTGCTGTATATGTTAGGGACCTCGGACCAGCTTGTGTATGCCGCCTGGTTGGTGGCTCAGTGCCTGAGAGATCTCAGGCGTCCAGGTTAGTTGAGACTGCTGGTCTTGGGGCCATTCTTTTATTCAACCCACCAGTTTTTCACCTTGTGCTTAGTGCAAGAAAGGTTGCCTTTGTAGGGCAATTTCTATACCTTTCTGTGCATTGCAGATAGATGTCTGAGTTTCCTATTGACTTAGATAAAAGCCGTTGGCTCACAGTTTGAGAGGAAGTATAAGATGAAGTCCTGAGGAGTTTCAGGCAGTTGGTCACACTGTATCCAATCAGGAAGTTGAGTGATAAAGCACAGCTCAACTGGCTTTCTCCTTTTTATGTCGCCTAGGACCCAAGCGCAGGGATGGCTCTGCAATGTCAGGGTGGGTTGTTCTCTTTGATAACCTAATCAAGAAAAGACCCCAACGCATGCTGAGAGGTTTGTCTCCTAGTTGGTTGTAATACCTTTCAAGTTGGTTTTCTGTTTCTTTTTTTTTCATTTTTCTTCCCAAGACAGGATTTCCCTGTGTAAACCTGGCTGTCCTGGAACTCAATTTGTAGACCAAGCTGGCCTCAAACTCAAGAGATCTGGCTGCCACTACCTTCTGAGTACTAGGATTAAAGGCATGTGTCACTACTGGCTTTTTTTTTTTTTCTTCATGTTAACACTCACTTCAAGGCAAGGTTTCAAGACAGATTTCTCTGTAGCTCTGGCTGACCTGGGATTCACTGGCTTCCAACTCAGAGATCTGCCTCCCCAGTGCTGGGATGAAAGGCATACCTCACCATATCCAGCTAAAAATAAACTTTTAAAAGTTTAATAATAAAAATTAAGAAAAAAAAAAAATTAAGTCAGGTGGTGGTGGCTCACGCCTTTAATCCCAGCACTTGGGAGGCAGAGGCAGGCAGATTTCTGAGTTTGAGGCCAGCCTGGTCTACAAAGTGAGTTCTGGGACAGCCAGGGCTATACAGAGAAACCCTGTCTCAAAAAAAACCAAAAAAATAAAAAAAATAAAAATTAAAGCAGCCGGGCGTGGTGGCGCACGCCTTTAATCCCAGCACTCGGGAGGCAGAGGCAGGTGGATTTCTGAGTTCGAGGCCAGCCTGGTCTACAAAGTGAGTTCCAGGACAGCCAGGGCTACACAGAGAAACCCTGTCTCGGAAAAAAAAAAAAAAATTAAAGCTAGGCAATACTGGCACATATTCAATCCCAGTACTTGGGAAACAGCATGGTCTACAGTCACCAGGATAGCCAGGGGTAGAGAGGGGGGGAAAATACCCAAACCAAATAAAAAAGCCCTTAAGCACTTCCTGTTACTTCCACGTTGACTTTGACCAGATTCTACCTGCAGGTATGAGATCAGGCCAGGCAGTTACTTTGGAAGGGTTTCAGACCCACTGACATCTCCCTGGGCTCTCTGCCAGTGGAAACACTCCATTGAATTTTTTCAGACAAAGCAGAGTGTACATCAAGGTTCCTTTCCTCTTGGTTACTCATTTTTGAAGTATATGCAAGTACATTTCCACAGCTAAAGAACTAGTGTTTGCTCCCCCTTTTCATTTCTGGCTTATTTGTTCTATTCTGGAAATTTCCATCCTTTACTCAAATATACCTTTTGTGGAATTACAACCAGCTTTTGCTTTCATAGAATGACCAACTGATTTCAGACTATTTCTGGTTCTCTGCATCTTGATATCTTTAACACCAAGGAATGAACAATCTTCACTCTTTGGGGGTAAAGTGAGGATTGGGGATTAAACTTCATGTTGCCTATTCACTTGGCTAGATCTCTGGGAATTCTAGACTCCCTTAAAAATTCAAGTACTCAAGACTGGTTAAAATGCTAAGTTGCTCATTAAGTCTTTTTAACTATGGCATAAACTTCAAAATGGTGAGGAAAGACTACACTCCCCTTTATGATCACTTATGAACTCTCCAAATCAGTCAAGCTAACCAGTGTTGTGCCTTCTGTAAAACCTCACAAAAAAGCAATAATTCTATCTCCAAGGAAAAGCAAGCGACTAGACTATAAGTGGTCTGTTTCTATATACCCAACTGTGCTCCTGATTGGCTTTCATTTCTCCCATCAAGACCATGGAAAGAGTAACACAACCAGAAACTTTAAACAAAATTTTATTACACAAAGGTTGTCACATAATTGGATACTTCTCTACTTTGTACACAATCATTCCCACCCTCCACAGAAAGGCTGCTTCTGAACTCTTATGTGGTGACACAGCACTACAGTCCTGATGCTAACAGAACAGTAGAGATGCCTCAGTGATTTAAGTTGAAAGCAGGACACTGGTTTATGGCTCTTGCACCCAGCATCAGGAATGTACAAATGTCTTTATTCAAAAATACAAAATAAATTATCTGTAGGCATGGACAATGACATCAGTAAACCATTATATATTGTCAAAGGAAACCAGTAACTGATGGTTACAGTGATCAGCCAGCCTTCTCTTCAGTCATTTTTTCCAGGTGACTTCTCTGAAGTTATTGGTGAGGAACCTGCCTTGAGCTTCCTGTCACAGTTCATTGATAAGGTCAAAGCACTATTCTAGGAGTTAGAACATGCCACCTCCCATACCCCCTCCCATTCCACCCATTGCACCCATTCCAGGGTCCTTCTCTTCTTTAGGAATTTCTGTCACTACAGCTTCGGCTGTAGTTAGCAAGGAGGCCACCCCAGCAGCATCCAGTAAGGCAGTTCTTACAACCTAGAAAAAATTTTAGTAAAATAATTAAAAACGACTGAAAACCATGCAGAGAGTGAGGCATCCAATGTTTACGAAATGCTGAATTATTTACCTTTGTTGGATCAATGATTCCCTTTTCCACCATGTTCACAAAATCTCCAACCATGGCGTCATAACCAACTTCTGAGGAACTCTGCAGAATTTTCTCAACTATCAAAGATCCTTCAACACCTGCATTCTTAGCAATCGTCATTGCGGGAATTTTAAGTGCTCTTTTAATAATTTCTATACCTACAAAGCAAACACATTTTTACAAATTTACTTTTGTCTTCCCTTTCTAGGGAGCCAGAGGACTTGGTTTAATCCTTAGCACCAATGTAACTCCAGGTCTGATGCTCCCTTCTGGCCCAGAGAATACTGCAAATACATAGCACACAAGACATGCAGGCAAAATGCATACCCCTAACACACACAAAATAATTAAAAGAAAACAAGAGTTTAATAAATGAAAACACTTATCCAATCCTACCATAGGTGAAATAATTCCCCCTATAAAACCTGTTACATTGCTAATCAACAATACTTTTCAACAAGAATCGGGCCACAAACTCATTTGAAAGATAATCTTTACCTATTTTCTGGTCTTCATTAGCAGGCTTTAATGAATCCAAGGCTGGGATGCACCGAAGCAGAGCACAGCCCCCTCCTAGAACAATGCCTTCTTCAACAGCTGCTCTTGTAGCATTGAGAGCATCAGTAACTCTGTCTTTTTTCTCATTCACTTCAACATCACTTGTTCCTCCAACCTAAAGATTAAAAAATTCCAATTAACATGACCTTTCCCATTCAATGACCACCTAAAGCCACCTAGATGGCAGACCTAAGCTGGGTACAGTGTCACATAAGTCATGACCCCTGCAGTTGAGAGGCTAAAGCAGGTGAGGCCAGCTAGGGCTACAGCAGAGTTCAAAACAAGAGCCAACAACAAAAGGAAGCAACTCTAGAATAACAGGTTATAATGTATCCCACTGACAAAACCCTGAACCGCCCACACACAAGCTGTACTGGGGTGTGAGTAAAGGATACTAGCCAAGCAGCAGTGCACATGCCTTAAATCCCAGCACTTGGGAGGCAGAGGCAGATGGATTTTCAGTTCTAGGCTAGCCTGGTCTACTAATTAAATTCTAGGACTGAAAATCCTGTCTATAGAGTGAACAGAAAGAGTTCCAGGACAGTCAGGGCTACACAGAGAAAAAGGAAAAAGAGAAAGAGTGAGGCTGGGAAATTGAGCAGGGGTAGACTGCACGACACTGCACAAGAACGGTTTCAGTCTCATGCAGAATACCAGGAGGGGATAGATGCCTATTTATGGCTCAGAAGGCATTGGGATATGACCCAAATGGGCCAAAGGTCTTGCTTGCCCTGCAAGCCAATGGACTTAGTGAGTATTCCTGGAATCACAGTGGAAAGGTAGATGACCAACTGCTGATAGTTGCCCCCCCCCCCACCCGATTGCTACATGTACTCCATGGAAAGTTTGGTCATATGCACATTCAAAAATAAAAAAACCAACTAAAAATTTTGGGAAAGAAGATATTTATTTAGTTACTATTGGTAAATACCAAAGAACCAGTATCATGAGACTCAGAGCCTAAAATGCTCACCGGCACGTGAGACTCAGAGCCTAAAATGCTTACCAGCAAGTCAGTCTTACCTTCAACACAGCTACTCCATCTGAAAGTTTAGCAAGTCGCTCGTTCAGCTTTTCCTTTTCATATTCACTAGTTGTGATGTCTAGCTGCTCAGTGATTTCTTGAATACGTTTTTCAATATGAGCTTTGTCACCTTTTCCTTTCAAAAGCATGGCATCATCTTTGGTGACAATGACCTCCCCAACTTTTCCTAAATCATGAGCTTGAACATCTTCAAGATTTAGATTCAACCCCTCTTCTCCAAATACCTATAAAAGCAGTGTGCTATTAGTGGCTTCCACTATACCAGTAATAATATACATTATTACTATATGTCACAGATATTTTGTGAGAAGAAACAGCTTTTCAGGGCTAGCAAGATGTCTTAGCAATCAAGAGCACTGGAAGGCTATTCTGTTCTTCCAGGTGTCCTGAGTTCAAGTCGCAGCATGGCAGCTTACAACGGTCTATAAACTGCAGTCCTGTGGGACTGGATGGATGCCTTCTGGTATGCATATACCATACAAACAGGCAGACAAAACATCCATATACATAAAGCTTAAATATCCAGAAAAAGAAATGCTGGGTTTTTTTTTTGTTGTTGTTGAGATGTCAAGGCCACTGGTATACCAGAACAAAAGCCCTTAGTTTTAAGTTTTGAGAAGAATGTTTAATTATGTCCATTCTCACATCAGACTCAGCAAGTTAGAAACATGACCTTAATCCAATCCCTGTGTACCAAGTAAAAAATAGCAACAGTCCCATCTATTTATGAAGTATACATTGTATTTGCAACCCGGAAGCATAGATACCACTGAGCAAAGCAGTATGACAAGACTTACCGCACCACCAGTAGCAATAGCCATATCTTTAAGCTGGTTCTTCCTATTGTCCCCAAATCCTGGAGCTTTGACTGCTACAACCTGAAGACCAACTTTTAGCCTGTAAAAAACATTTAATGGTGTAAGGTGTAAACTGAAGGGGAATTGGGAGAAAGCATCTAATTTAGTTCCTGGTAAATTCTAGTACTATACAACTATTACTACTATATAACTGTCTATCCCAATCCTACTCTTTTCCCACAACTCCTGGTCTGAAAAAAGACAAGATGGGGACCTCTACTCATCAAATCTTGTTCCAAGCTGATCCCCTTCTTAAACAAATGCTGCCCTTATATTGCAGACACAGCCAGGGGTCAGTGCTAACCATACCAGTGTTAAAAGACACGTATAGTTGTCTGGGAGGCTGTGGGAAGCAGAAGCTCAAGGATTATGCACATTTGAGACTGGCTTAAGATGGACTCATAATGCATTGAGCACTATATCATACACTACACCTCTAAGACACACAAGCAAAACGGAATTTCAAAAAGCAACAGAAATCACCTTCTACCTAAAAACATAACAACCCAATCTATTACCTGTTCAAAACCAGCGTGCTTAGAGCTTCTCCGTCAACGTCTTCAGCAATTATGACCAACGGCTTCCGATGAGCATTAGCGATTTCAAGAGCAGGTACAATGGACTGAACACTGGAAATTTTCTTTTCACTCAACAAGACATAGGCATCTTGGAATTCACACTTTTGACCTGTAAATACAGGGAGTGATAAAACCAAATTCTAACACTAGTGAGAAAACTAACACTAACATTGTGGAATTACTTCCACAATGAGACCAGAAACTCATGATCTTTTCTTCATTTACTGAACCATTAATGTTTGAAATATCACAATTTTTATTGTACCACCCACATCCACTGCCTACATCTGACAGTAAGTTTATAGCTTAAAGTTCACTGAGATTTCATCTCTGGACCAGCTCTTACCTTTTGATGTGTTAATAAAATACGGGGAAATATATCCTCTATCAAACTTCATGCCTTCAATAATTTCTAGCTCATCATTCAGGGTTTTTCCATCCTATAAAGTCAAAGAATTAGAGGTCAGTTAAACCTAAAGATGGTTCAGGGGTTAAGAACACTTGCTGTTCTTTTCTTTAAAATATACTTATTTTATGTACTCTATCTCCATGTACACCTGTGTGCCAGAAGAGGGCACCATATCCCATTATAGATGGTCATAAACCAGCTTGTGGGTGCTGGGGATTGAATTCTGAGCCATTCAGCTTTCCAGCCCCATTTGCTTTTCTTGAATAGAACCGGGTTAGGTTCTCAGCACCTACATAGTGGTTCTCAACTCAGTTCCAGGAATTCTGCCGTTTCTTCTGGATTCTAAGGCCCCAGTACACATATGGTGCACATGCATACATGTGTGCAGACAAACTCTCATACATAGAAAATAAAAATCTAGCTGGGGGGCTGGTGAGATGGCTCAGTGGATAAGAGCACCCGACTGCTCTTCCAAAGTTCGGGAGTTCAAATCCCAGCAACCACATGGTGGCTCACAACCATCCATAGTAATGAGATCTGACTCCCTCTTCTGGAGTGTCTGAAGATAGCTACAGTGTACTTACATAAAATAAATAAATAAATCTTAAAAAAAAAAAAATCTAGCTGGGCATGGTGGCGCCTTTAATCCCAGCACTTGGGAGGCAGAGGCAGGTGGATTTCTGAGTTCGAGGTCAGCCTGGACTAGAAAGTGAGTTCCAGGACAGCCAGGGCTATACAGAGAAACCCTGTCTTGAAACCCCCCCCCAAAAAAAACAAACAAACAAAAAAAAACTTTTAAAACAAACACAAGCCTATTTTGGACTATCTACATAGTTAAGACCCTGTCTCAAAAACATGAGCAAAAATCAACACTTGAAATTACCTAACTAGCAAGAGATGGCATAGGCATAAGGGATTCGACATGGAAATGCTGCAGAGTACCTCTAACAAAAATCTCAAGACACACCCTAAAGCAGAGCACAGGAGCACATGCCTTTAGTCCCCACGAGGAGATGACAGAGGGATGCCATCCCTCTAAGGTTGAAGCTTAGAGTTCCAGGCCAGTCAGGATTAGAGTGAAGCACCAGCCCATTTACAGCTAGCAGAGAGCTAATAAGTTAAATGAATTCATTGTAGGAGGCCAAGCTCCCGATTTAGACTAATGGTGAGCACATACTCACTACAGATGTTAAGACAAAGGAATGAATTGTGTTGGCACAAACAAGAAATTCAAGTTTATTTGGAAAACAGGTGACAGATACCCCATTGAAGGACCTATCAAAATATATATCCCATACTTGCCTTCACTGTGATGACACCCTTCCTTCCAACCTTTTTCATTGCATCAGAAATGATGTTCCCAATGTCTTTGTCTCCATTTGCAGAAATTGTAGCAACCTGAAATAACCAAGTTAGTTCAAAATTAAATGCTAAGATTATAGTATTTTCAATTTTCTTCCCCTTTGACACTCTAAACTAGTATTTTACAGTTAATAGTAGTTTTAATGAAGTCCTGGATTTAACCACACCTTCAATTCTTCCATTATCTGACAAAGAATAAATAAACTGGAGAGATGGCTCAGTGGTTAATATGACTTACTGCTCAGGTCAGTACCCAGCAGCCACATAGTGGCTGGCAACTGTCTCTAACATCTCCTTCTATGGGTTCATGCATGCATATGGTGCACATACAAAAAAATACTTGTCTACTACGCTTTAAGGACTAGATTTGAACCCATATAGCACAGAGTACATTGATATCACCTAAGAATATCTTCACAAATAACACAAATCTTATTTGTAGCCACATAAAACTACAACAACAAGAAGCCACCTATTAAGATCTAAATTAGTAGGCACAGCAGCAATGAAGCAAGCACTCTGGAGCTCGGCAGAGGCAGGGGAATTTGAGTTCAAGGCCAGCCTGGTCTATAGGTTGAATTAATAAAATTTATTTTTTGGCTTTTTGGAACAGGGTTTCTCTGTGTAGCCCTGACTGTCCTGGAACTCACTTTGTAGACCAAGCTGGCCTCGAACCCAGAAATCCGCCTGCCTCTGCCTCCTGAGTGCTGGGATTAAAGGCGTGTGCTACCACTCCCGATAAATTAATAAAATTCTTACCTGAGCAATTTCTTCAGGGGTTGTCACAGGTTTAGATTGTTTCTTAAGTTCAGCAATTACAGCATCAACAGCCAACATCACACCTAGTTCAAGAATGTATGTTACTACAATGCTTATCAAGGTCCCCAAGCTAAGTAAAAACTTACAGACTCCTTCAACATTTACATGTAACCTCATGCCAGCACTCTCCTACCTGTACCAAACACCAAAGTATGCACTCACTCACTCAATCTCTTACAATTTCATAATTAAGTTGAAAACCAACATTTTGAAAACTTGACCTAGATGTTGAGTGGTGGCTCACACCTGTAATCCCAGTACCCAAGAGACTGAGACAAAATGGCTAAAAATTTGAGACCAGCATGGATTATACAGGACACCATGCCAGCAAAGGCTAAGGAAACCTATTCATTCTTAACAAAGCAAAACAAGAAAAGATAGTTGCAAAATTCTCACTACTTATGGGCTGCAGAGATAGCTTAAAGGTTAAGAGTACAGGGTCTTGGGCTGGGTGTGGTAGCGCCACCTTTAATCCCAGCACTCTGAAGGCAGAAGCAGGCAGATCTCTGAGTTTGAAGCTAACTAGCCTGGTCTACAGAGAACCCTGTATTTCGTTTCCATTAATTGAGACAAGTTAAAAAACAAGATGTGGAAGATGGTCTGGGGGGTAAAAAGTACTTTACCCACAAAAGTAAGGAGAGGGCAACTCCACCAAGAACGAACACTCATGCATGCATATGGTGCACATACACACAAAGGACAGCCTAGGACAAACTCTACAACGAAAGTAATAAAAAGGACAAAGATGAAGAAGGTAGAATTCTTTACAGGATAGGATCAATGATATACTCTTACCTCTCCGGATCTCCACTGGATTAGCTCCTTTGCTGATCTTCTCAAAGCCCTCCTTGGCAATAGAGCGTGCCAGAACAGTGGCAGTAGTGGTGCCATCCCCAGCCTCTTCATTTGTGTTATTGGCAACATCCTGAACAAGTTTAGCTCCAATATTTTTGTATTTATCCTTTAAATCAATTGACTTTGCAACAGTGACACCATCTTTTGTTACTTTGGGACTTCCCCAACTCTGTTCAATAATCACAGTTCGTCCCTGCAGTGACAGGAAAAAAGCAATCCTCAATGACAACCCTCAAATTTGTCACTTTTAACAATTCTGCAACATGAATCTCAAAGCCATGTTAATCAACCATCTTAGGTCTATAAAAAAATGAACACTGATCATTTGCCAGGAGTCTAACATTGAATGAGGAACAAGAGGAATTCCCTGGTACTAACAGATGCCACCTATAAAACAAGAAAGCACAGATGTTAACTGCCAAATCCCCAAACACTCTTCACATCATTTGCACTTGAGTTTTGGCTATGACCTAGGTTTATTTTGTTTTCTGAGACAGGACATTTCCGTGTAGCCTTGCCTGTCCTCAAAATCACAAAACACAAAGATCTGCTTGCCTCTGCCTCCTAAAGGCTAGCTGGAATTAGAGGCACGTACCACTACAGCCCTGCTTATGAACTATTTTTAAAACATGTTTTTGCTTTAAAATTCATTCACTAAATATCAGCCAGTAAGATAATAATGTGCTTTTCTGGTTCACTCAATAAAAAACTTCAAATATGACACCAACAAGTATTGGCAACTTTTGGATTTGAACCAAACTTCTATTGCCTTGAGCTATGTAAACAGTTCTTAAAGATGCAGGTTTTTTTTGTTGTTTTGTTTTTCAAGACAGGATTTCTATTGTTGCCATGGCTTTCCTGAAACTTAGAGAACTACCAGCCTAAGCCTCCTGAGTGTTGGGATTATGCAGCTCTTTAGACCAGTTTAGCATTAATTTAAAATGACTGTATCCTATCCAATGATGTCCTCAAAGTACTATAGCTCCCTATGGAGCCACACAATGTGTGATCCCAACCTCTGATCTTAGCACTGCTCCGAGTTCAAGGTTAACTTGGCCAGCTATGGTTAGAGACCTTGTGAGTATAATACTGAATTCCTACACTTGAGATGTGCATTGTTCAAGGACAGCCTTGCCACAAGGGAGTTGGAACCCAGACTAAGCTAGTGAGACTCTCTCAAAAGCCAAAACAGGACAATTCTTTGCAATGTGAAAATTGTAGAAACCATGAAGTGTGTACAATGAAGGGATGAATGGGAGACCACAAAGGTTTTTTCCCAAGGGCAAGTGAAAACAGTCTGGCGATATGTGTTGCAGAAGGAGGTGGATGGATCACTCTGAGTCTCAGGACAGCCTAGGCTACCGGAGAAATGCTCCATAAAGTAAAGTATGTAAAGATGGCTCAGTGGTAATAGTCCAGGTTCTTCTTCCAAAGGACCCAAGTCAGATCCCAGAACCTTGGCACCCTCACAGACATAAATGCAGATAAAACAATAATTTGTATAAAAACACAGAAACCAATGATTCTCTGCTAGTGCATTTGCCTTATATGTTGGAATATTTCAGCACAATGAGTGCTCTCACATTACAGCTATACACTTTGAGGTATTATTAGACTTGAGTTGTACTTTCCCCTCTATACCCTCTAACTACTGGGAAGGAATCCAAAATTTAATGCAAGCATGCACAAAATCATGACTATGGTTTGAAAATCCTCCTTGAGGTATTACTACTCTATTACATCACAATGTACAAAAGTCCCCCAAATTGTCTGGAGCAGTAGTAAGGACACCATAGTAGAATGACCAACTAATAGACCTCCTAACTAAATAACACCCCCAGACCACTAAGTTGTACCACATGCAAATTAGATTTTTCACACAACTTGATAACAAATTGCTGTCTTGCAGCTATTATATTCTTTAACACCATTTAAGTATACTGGTACCTTTGGCCCCATTGTAACAGCTACAGCATCGGCTAAAAGGTCTACACCTTGAAGCATTAAGGCTCGAGCATCCGCACCAAATTTTACATCTTTGGCATAGGCCCGAGTGAGATGAGGAGCCAGTGCCCGGGACACTGGTCTCATCTGGCGAAGGACTGTGGGTAGTCGAAGCATTTCTGGGGAAGGAAAAAAGGAAATATCACTACAAACTTGTCCAACGGAAGGCTAGATTGGAGCTCCGCTGTCCTCTGCTAACCACCATGCCTGGGCGCTGCAGGTTCAGGACGTAATCTGCTAGCCAACTGATCATGGAGGCTGCCCCCATGCCTGACCTACAGCATTAGCACAAAGCACAGGAAACCACATCCCCAATGGCCACCCACTCTGCCCTCTCGAGTTAATCTTTCACTGCTAAAGCGGCCTTGGGAGCAGATCCACTCCAAAAAGTGTCCGAAGGGGGAAAAAAAAAAATCAAGTTGGTGTAAGCAAGGCAGTTTCTAAATGCAATCGCCTAGAGAACTATACAAGTCCTCATGACGGTGCAAAACCCTCTCAGAGTGTCGCCAGGTATCCACCCGGAGCTACTGTAACACAGCAGCTAGCAAGGCCGGAGGAAAAAAAGACAGTAGGTCAGTCCAGCCCCGCGGCCCCACGTGTCTTCCCGAGCAAGGTCAAAGTGAACACCGGATCGCCGCGGCCACCGCGGACTAAAGGACCCCGACCACCCTCCCAGAGTCCTGCAGTGCGCCAGGCGCAGGTGGCACCAGAGGGCCCAAGTGGCTTCCACCCTAAGCCCGCCCTTGCTCCCGCGCTCGCCCTGAGTCGCGTGGTCCCCGCCACACGTGATGAAACCCGCGTGGCCCCGCTGGGCCCGGACAAGTGAGCCGAGCCTGCGGCGTCGCTGCCAGACTTCTCCCCCGACCCCTCCGTGCTCGGTCGGCGCTGCAAGCAAGCCCCGCGAGCGCCGAGGCGCCGTGCACGCCGAGGCCGCGTACCTGCGGGGCGGCGGCGGGAGAGCACGAGGCGAGGCAGGCCGTCGGCGGCGAGTGAGGGACTGAGCACTGGGCGCGCACCGCAATGAGCCCGAGTCCCCTCCCTCCCCGGCCCCGCCCCGCGGCCCCGCGTGTGTGCGCGCCCGCGCGCCCCGCTCTCTCCCAAGCCCGGGGCCCTGCAATCTGCATGCGGCGCGCGCGGCCCCGCCCTCCGTACCTGAGCAGCCTCAGCTCCGCGGCCTCAGCCCTCTCCCGCCGCCCTACGCTGGTTCCCGGGCCGCGGTCGGTTCTAGAACCTTCCGGAAGGCCCCGCGCGTCCCGTGGGTGAAAGGTCAAGTGGCGTCATTTCCGGGAGGGGGGCTCGTTCTTTCACCTCGGCGGCCAGCCTGGAAAAGCCTAGAAAGTGCTCCCCTTTTCTTCCGCCTCCAGCCGCCCGCATCGACGGCCTTACGCGGAGCCCTCGCCACCAATCGGCGCGCGCGCCGGAGTGGCCGCCCCCTCTCACGCTCGGGGGGCTGAGTGCGCCTGCGCGCCGCGCGGCCTTTTCACGTGTCCCGAGCCGGCCCGCAGGACTCTCCTTGCAGCAGCGGCCCGAGTTCAGAGTCCGGAGCTGCGGCGGTGGCGGTGAGGGCGAGCGTCATGGTGAGTGTCTCGTGGCTGGCAGGCCTGAGAGTCCGGTTCGGCCTGCGGCCCACGGCGAGCCCGTGTGCGCTTTGGGACTAGCAGGACAGGGGTCCAGTTATGTCCGGCGACCTCCCATGGCTCTGCAGAAGCGAGGCCATTTTTCTCTCCACCATGGCTTTGCCGCACGCACGTGTGCGACAGGCGTCTGGGGCAGGCGGGAACCCGATGCACACTCAGAAGCCCACTTGCCCTGGTAGGGCTTCAGTGGATGTGTCCTATGTTGGAGAAAGACTACGATCCAGGCTCGAAAAGTGACACCACTCCCCCGTTATTCGAATTAAAAAAAGAAATTTAAAGAAAGAAGTGTTTGACCTTGGAATAGACCAAGGTGGCGATTGCTGATGATCAATGAAGACGACCCCCCCCCCCAACAGACAGTGAAATTAAACTCAGTTTGTCCTATATAGAGTGGAACACTTAGTACATTTCTAAAGGTACACTTGAATTTTCTTGTCATTTTGGGACGCTTTGACCTGTTGACAGTTAAGGCTTGCAGTGGTCTTAACTGTTCGTTTTCTGACACTTACAGTCTGTTTGATCACATTTCTCTCCACAGGCTGGACAAGCTTTTAGGAAGTTCCTTCCACTCTTTGACAGAGTGTTGGTTGAAAGGAGTGCCGCCGAAACTGTAACCAAAGGTGGCATTATGCTTCCAGAAAAGTCTCAAGGAAAAGTGTTGCAAGCAACGGTGGTGGCTGTGGGGTCAGGCGGGAAAGGAAAGGTAAACTGGAGCCCCTGGAGTGGCATTGAATTTGCATGTGATGTGGAAGGGGGGGAAATTCCTTGGTTAATTAAAAAATGAATTACAATGGCAGATTTTTGGGAAGTAATTTCAAGTCAAATTTTAACTCACAAAGAACCTCCCATTCAGGAAAACAATTGTTTTGTATTGTTTTAGAATTGTTTTATATTTCTGAAGGAAGACAAAAGGTATTTGTGTGACTGTATGTGCACATGTTGCAGGATTTCAGCTCTTTTTTTTTTTTTTTTTTTTTTTTGGTTTTTGCCAGACAGGGTTTCTCTGTATAGCCCTGGCTGTCCTGGAACTCACTTTGTAGACCAGGCTGGCCTCAAACTCAGAAATCTGCCTGTCTCTGCCTCCCGAGTGCTGGGATTAAAGGCATGCCCCACCACGCCCAACAGGTTACAGCCTTTTTACTCTAGTGTTAGGATCCCAGTTTGGGTTCCCCTACTTTCATAGCAAGTCTATTTACCTGTTTACCCACTGAGCTAACTCTGCAGTGCCCCACACTCTAGAGACTAAAAAGTACCTCCCTTAATGGTGGCTCATGCCTGTGGGCCAGTTTCTTTGGAGCCCAAGGCAGGTGGACTGTAGAGCCTTTTAGGCCAGCAGGAGGTATGGGATGAGATCGTGTCCCAAAAAAGTAAAACAAAACCTCACAATATGAAACACCTCTGTAGCTATTTTGTAGCCTACTCTTACATTTTTAAATAGTCAAAAAGATCAAGCAAGTAGATAAATCCCATGGCCGTTTCAGAATTGAAGGAGGTATTTATTAATAAGGCACAGACTAATTCTAAGCACAGGTTGGGGAAGGGTATAGTGCTGAGGTAGGAGGATCCAGAATTGATGGCCAGTCAATTTTGATATAGACCCTGTCTGCTCTTCCTTCCCCAGAAAGAAAGAAAGGGTGAAGTGGCAGGGGTGGGGGAGCCTGGCTTCTGGCTTAGCCCAGACACTGAAATAGTTTTCATCTTACACCATTGAGTTTTAGTTGGCATGGGACTTGAGAAGGGAGGTGGAACTACTGTGGGTGTTCTCTTAACTAAACCACCAGAGTATTAGGGGGAGTGGACATTCCACTTCAGTCTCTGATAACAAGGGCGTTCAGTCAGTAAATGTATATTAAACGGAGAAAGGTAATGCCAAATTTTTGTTTTTTGAAAGAAATCATACATGACCATTTACCATCTGGTACAAGCTGCTTTAGTTCACTTGGTCTACAGGGTGTGTTAATATTTAACAGTAAAAAGTTAGCCAGCCTTAGCTGTCCACTTAAATGAAGTTTTACTGAGACTGTCTCCTTCATATTGTAACTACGTAATTTTTATATTGTGGGGATCTATATTTAATGTAAATTATATTGCTTTACCACTAATTAGGTACCTAAGAACATAGTGGTTTGAGCACATTTCATTAATTTAGTGATATAAAAGTTATAGGGTTTAATGTGACTGGTTAATGCCTATAATTAACACAAACCTGAGGCAGGAGGCCCCTGGTGTACATACTGAAACAAAAACTTCACTGTGTATCTAGTGAATAAGACAGGCAGACTCTTGGCTAACAAGTGACTGTTTTCATCAGAGTGGAGCAATTGAGCCTGTCAGTGTGAAAGTTGGAGATAAAGTTCTTCTCCCAGAATATGGAGGCACCAAAGTAGTTCTAGACGACAAGGTAAGTAAAGCCAATAATTTCTATCTATTTTATTTATTTTGGTTTTTTTGAGAGAGGGTTTCTCTGGGTAGCCCTGGCTATTCTGGAACTCACTCTGTAAACCAGGCTGGCCCCAAACTCAGAAATCCACCTGCCTCTGCCTTCCAAATGCTGGGATTAAGGTGTGTGTCACCTTAATCTGCCCGGCAAAGCTAATAATTTAAAAATGAGTTTTATATTTGCTATTACTATCTTAACCAATGCTGTCTTTATTCACAGGATTATTTCTTATTTAGAGATAGTGACATTCTTGGAAAGTATGTCGACTGAAATCACTGTTGAAATGGTGTCATGTGAAGCTGCCCATTCCACTGATGTCTGAACTATTTCATCATGTAAATAATTTCCATGCCTCCCTTTTATAATAAACGGATGATGCCTAAACGATAGCCATTGTCTCTGACCTTTAGTTTCACTGTACTGTTACAAACATTTCCAAATAAAATGATGTAAATGAGTGGACAGTCTTTGGTAATTTAAGGTCGTTTTCTTCCAAGGAAGCTGCATAGTTAAGAGTTCTGAGAAGGGCTGGAGAGATGACTCAGCGGTTATAAGCACTGACTGCTCTTCCAAAGGTCCTGAGTTCAAATCCTAGCAACCACATGGTGGCTCACAACCACCCATAATGAGATCTAATGCCCTCCTCTGTGTCTGAAGCCAGCTACAGTGTACTTATGTATAATAATAAATATTTTTTTAAAAAAAGAGTTCTGAGAAATAAGGATTTTCTAGGCTCAGTGCTTAAGAGCACTGATTGCTCTTCCGGAGGTCATGAGTTCAGATTCCAGCAAGCACATGGTGGCTCACAACCACCTATAATGAAGGGAAAAACAAAAAACTTTGGGCCAGATCAGGAGTAGTAGTTTAAAGCTGTGTGTGATTATATCTGCCTTCCTTTGTTTTACCAGTCAGGCTTTTTCTTTATTTTCCTGTTGGACAGAAGATAAGCAGCTGATCTGATAGACCAGCCCACATTCTCAGTGCTGTGTTCTTTTACAGTAGTTCACTGTGTAAACTAGATGGAAGCCTTAGCTTCCTTGGGTGTTTGGATTATAGAGGTGTTTCTTATGTGTCTTTTTTTTTTTTTTTTTTTTTTTTTTTGAGACAGGGTTTCTCTGTATAGCCCTGGATGTCCTGGAACTCACTTTGTAGACAAAGGCTGGCCTCGAACTCAGAAATCCACCTGCCTCTGCCAACTGAGTGCTGGGATCAAAGGCGTCCGCCACCACGCCTGGCTCTTATGTGTCTTATATTACCAATATAATCTCATGAAATTATTTCTTCAAGAATTATACTAGTCAAGAATCACAGGCCCAAAGCTTTTAGTAGGTGTGGTTGGGCCTTGATATTTTCAATATACCAAGTAATTATGGGAGTGGAATCCAACTTTAGAACCTAACTTTGGTCCTCAGAACGTTTGCTTAGAAGTGACAGCATTGGGAAGTAGAGCAGCATTGATCTAGGCTGGACTCCTGACTTCTGTCGGCAGTAGTCACCACCTGAAGGAAATCATCTGATTTGGGTTTTTCTTTGCGGTAAGCTTTTTCTTTCAGTCTGTCCCTGGCTTTTGTGTATGTACAGGTGGGTATTGTGATTGTGTAAGGTCTCGCTAAACCTGGAGCTAGCTTGATGGCTAGCCAACCCCAGCAATCCTATCTGCCCCCACAATGCTAAGCTTGGGGTACAGATGTGTATGTTATGCCCAGCTTTTTGATGTGGGTGCTTGGGAGTTAAGGTTTTCATGCTTACAAGCCAAGCACTCCCAGCTCCTGTTTTTGTTTTGGAACAATTTTTTTCTAAAAAGCTCTGTAGCCCGGGTTTGCTCAAACTCAGCAGCTCTTCTGCTTCTGCCTCCAAAGTGCTGGAATACAGATATGATTCACAACACCTGGCTAAATCTTTGCCTTTTCTTCCCTCCTAACATATAATGGGCAATTTCTCTGCCACTGAAGTACATCTACAGATGCAGTTTTGTTTTTGAGACAAGTGTCACATGTGACCCCCCAAATGGCCTCAAGCTTCACTTGTAAATTGAAGGTGACTTTGAACTTGTGATTTTTCCACCTCCCAAGTGCTGAGATTATAGGTATGTGCAACCAACTGCTTCCTCTTCTGTGGTCAGGATCAAACCATGGGCTTGATCCATCTCAGTCAGGCACTCAGCTGACTGAGCTATAGCCCTAACTAACCCTGGGTATTCTTTGAGACTCTCATATAGCTCAGGTGGTCTTGAGCTCCTCACCCTCCTCCCTCTGCCTCCCAAGTGCTGGAATTGCATGCTTGCACTGCCATTCCTGGCTCTAGAGGCTTTAATTTTTTTTATTTTCAAATTCTTGTGCAAAAATGCCCAGTTTGGCCTTCAACTTGTCATCCTGCTCATTCTCTGAGTGACTGATATTACAGGAATGTGCTATAGTGCCTGACTATCGCTGGGGTTTTATTCTTAATGTACTTTGTGTATGTTTGTACCATGGTGCACATGTGGAGGTCCGAGAACAACTTCAGAGAGCTGATTCTCCTGCCAAGTGGATCCTGGGGATTGAACTCGGATTGTGCAGTTTGGTAGTGAGGGATTTTACCTGCTGAGCCAATCACTAGTCTCTATTGGTGCTTTAAGCTGTTAAATATTTAGGTCAAATTTTATGCATCAGTAGATAAAGAGACAAATCACAACAGAATACAGTAATACCATTTCTCATTTCAATAGGGCACCTAATCTAATATAGCTTATTATGGTATGATTTTAGTTTGTTTTAGACAATCTTTATCATGTAACCCTGGGTGCACACTATGCAGATCTCGCATTTATGGGGTATATGAGATCCACATGCCTCTGCCTCCCAAGTGTTGGAATTAAAAGCTTTCACTACACACCAGGCCCCTTTTTTATGGTAGTTTCATAATCTTGCGTCTGTGTTCCTCATTTTTTTATGAAACAAAACAGTGATTGGGATGTGTTTAAAAGTAGTTTTAGGGTCTGGAGAGATGGTTTAATGGTTAAGAGTACTTGCTAACTTTGCAGAGGACCTAGATTCAGGTTGTTAGCATTCCTACTGCCCCACAGTTACCTGGCAATAGCCAGGTATGCCTACTTACTATAAAAGGGGCTATCACTCCCTCCTTGCTCTCTTACTCTCTTCTGCCCCTTCTCTCCCTGATCTCTTTCTCCCTCTCTCCGCTCTCTCCCTGTGTTCCTGGTTGACCTCCCCTCCCCTCCCCTCCTCTCCTCTCCCTTCCTCTCTCCTCTCCTCTCCCCTCTTTTTTCCTCCCTCCCTCCCCCTCCCTCCCTCTTTCCTCTCCCTCTCTTTATCTCTACTCCCTTCCCAACTCCCTTTCTCATGCCCTAAATAAACTCTATACTAAACCCATTGTATGGCTGGTCCCTCAGGGGGAAGGGGTACCTCAGCATGGGGCCGCAGAGACACCCCCTTCCACCTCACTAAACCATGCCTCTATCAAACATATCCTTGGCTCTTTCTTTTTTATAAAACACAACACAGGTCCTCTGTGAATCATCCATATTTAGCTTATAATTATTCTTAACTCCACTTTAAGGAGATCTGATATTTTATCTGTCTCAGACACAGTGCACACATGTACATACATAATGCAGTGCACAAACATACATGCAGACAAAACACTCATACACATAAAATCCAAAACAATTTTAACCTAGGCCTGGTGGCATAGACATAATCCCAGGACTTGGGAGGTTGAAGCAGGAGGGTAACAATTTTTAGGCCTACCAGGGCAGCTTAGACACCATCTCAATATAAAAAGAGGACTGGGGATGTATCCCAGTGGTAGTGTATGTGGAAGGCCCCAGTTTCAACTTAATATAAAATAAAATAAATGGGGCTGGAGAGATGGCTCAGTGGTTAGGAGCACTGACTGATCTTCCAGAGGTCTTGAGTTCAATTCCCAACAACCACATGGTGGCTCACAGCATCAGTAATGAGATCTAACGCCCTCTTCTGATGTGTCTGAAGACCGCTACAGTGTACTCATATAAATAAAAATAAATCTTAGAAGATTTTAAAAAATTAAAAAAATAAAAATGACTAAGAGAGCTGGGAGATGATACACCAGTTAAGGATATCCATTCCTCTTACAGAGGATATGGGTTCAGTCCCCAGCACGTGGATTTTCACAACCAACTCTACTTACAGGGGATCCAAACCTTTCTTCCGACCTCCACAGGAACAGGCATATGCATGGAGCACACATATGCATGTAGGCAAAACACACATAAAATTTAAAAAATCTATTTAAAAAAAAAAGTCGGGCATGGTGGCACACACCTTTAATCTCAGCACTTGGGAGGCAGAGGCAGGCGGATTTCTGAGTTCCAGGCCAGCCTGGTCTACAAAGTGAGTTCCAGGACAGCCAGGGCTATACAGAGAAACCCTGTCTTGAAAAAAAAAAAAAAAACAGCAGGCATAGTAGTTTATGCCTCTAATCCCAGAATTTAGGGACTAGCAGGAGGATTGCTGCAAATTAGAAGCTACACCACATAATGAGTTGCCAGCAAGGGTGGGCTGCAATGTGAAGCCCTTTGGCAGGGTCTCACCATGTAACATGAGCTGGCCTGGAGCTTGCTATGTAGACCAGGCAGGCCTTGAAGTTACAGAGCTCTATCTGCTCCTCTTTCCTGAGTACTGGCATTAAAGGCATGCACTACCACACCAGTTATATACAAGAAAAGTGCTGTAATGGTCTTTTAAAGGCTCAAGTAATAGCTAGTTTTAAATTTTATTTATTTATTTATTTTTTTAAGATTTATTTATTTATTATTTGAAAGCACACTGTAGCTGTCCTCAGATACTCCAGAAGAGGGCATCAGATTTCATTACGGATTGTTGTGAGCCACCATGTGGTTGCTGGGATTTGAACTCTGGACCTTCGGAAGAACAGTCGGCGCTCTTAACCACTGAGCCATCTTGCCAGCACAATTTTATTTATTTTTAATGTATGTGTCTTACCAACATGTATATCTATATCAAATGTGCCTGGTGCCCTAGAACGCCAGAAGAGGGAATCAGATCCCCTGAAATTAGAGTAACAGACAGTTATGAGCTGCCATATGGGTGCCTGGAATCAAATATGGGTCCTTTGAAGAAGTAGCCAGTGCTCTTAATCACTATGCCATTTCTCCAGCTCACAAGAGCAGCAAGTGCTCTTAACCACTCAGCCATCTCTCTGGCTCATCTTTCTCCTTTTTGTTTGAGTTTTGTAGCCTGGCCTTTCTGGCTAGACATAAACTTGGATGATCCTCCTGCCTCTGCCTCCAAAGTGCTGCCTTTCTTTACAGGCAAAGGCCTCTATACTCAGCTTCCAAATCATATCTTAAAGTTAAATAAAACTAAAAGTATTTCATAACAAAGTCTCAAAGCTCCTTTGTCTTTATTGGGGGGGGGGGGTGCGCGCACGCATGCGTTGTTTTGTTTGAGAAGGTCTCATCCAGCACAGATTGGTTTCACACTAAGCAGCCTGGCCTTAAACCTGATCCTCCTACCGCACCTCCCAAGTTCTACCACACCCAGCTAAAGCTTAATTCTTTGTGACATTTAAATTTAGATTCAGCTGTAAAAAACGGAGGAATTGGATCCATTCCTTATTGTTTGTTCATTCTTTCCCGGTGCAAAGGATTGAACCTGTGCCTTTACCACAGAGCTACATCTCCAGCCTTCCCTATATTTAACAGGAAAGTGAGCCCAAGTATAATGGTATATGCCTGCAATCCCAGTGCTTTGGAGACCGAGGCAAAAGGATCAGGAGTTTGAGGCCAGTATGGGCTATACAAGATGGCCCTGTCTTGAACCTTAAACAACAATAAACATTTCACACAAAATACAAAATCAGGTAAAGTAGCTTACCTCCACGCCTGACCACCTGAGGATCCACGCAGGGGAAAGAGAGACCTAACTCCCTCAGACTGTCCTCTGATATCCACAGGTGCAGCATGGTACATACATGCCTACGGAGAGTAAATGAAAAACTTGAAAGTTTTTCTTAGGGTTTCTGTTGCTGCAGTGAAACACCATAACCACAAAGCAAGTTGGGGAGAAAAGGATTTATTTAGTTTATACTTCCATATCACTGTTCATCATCAAAGAAGTCAGGACAGGAACTCATGCAGGGCAGGAGCTGCTGCAGAGGCCATGAAGGGTGTCTTAGGGTTTTATTACTGTGAAGAGACACTATGATTAAGACAACTCTTATAAACAAAAACATTTAATTGGGCCTGGCTTACACTTTCAGAGGTTCAGCCCATTACCATCATGGTGGAGAGCATGGCAGTGTGCAGACAGGCGTGGTGCTGGAGTAGCTGAGAATTCTGCATTTTTTCCCATTAATTTATTTATTTATTCACTTTACATCCGGATCCCAGACCCCCTCATCCCAGTCCTCCCAACACATACTCCTCTCCCCATCTCTTCTCCTCCTTTGATAAAGGAAAGCTCCCCTTCCCCAGTACCAACCCACCCTGGCACATCAAGTCATTGCAGGACTAGGCACATCCTTTCCCACTGAGGCCAGGCAAGGCAGCCCAGCAGAGAACAGGATCCACAGGCAAGCATCACAGTCAGGGACAGCCCCACTCCAGTTACCTGAGGACCCACAAAAAGACCAAACTGCACATCTGCTACATATATTTTAGGGTTGGGGGTAGATCCAGCCCATGCATGGTTCCCTGGGACCTCAAGCATCCACGTTGTTGACTCTGTTGATCTTCCTGTGGAGTCTGTATCCCCTCCTGGTCCTTCAATCCTTACCCACTGCTTCCACAAGACTCTTTGAGCTCTGTCTAATGTTTGGCTGGGGGGGTGGGGGTCTCTGCATCTGTTTCAGTCAGCTGCTGGGTGGACTCTCTTAGAGGACAGTTGTGCTAGGATCCTGTCTGCAAGCATAACAGAGTAGATTAATAGCATCAGGGATTCATTCTTGCTCAGGGGTCTCTATGTGGGCCAGTCATTGGTTGGCCACTCCCTCTATCTCTGCTCCATCTCCTCCCTGCACTTCTTGTAGGCAGGACAGGTTTTGGACAAAAGGATTTGTGGGTGGGTTGGTGTCCTTATCCCTCCACTGGGAGTCCTGTCTAGCTACAGGAAATGACCACTTCAGGCTCCATATCCCCTACTGCTAGAGTCTCTTCCATCCCAGGTCTCTGCCACATCCTAGAGAAGCTCCCCCACCCCAGCTTCTGCCTATTTCTGTTCACTCTCCTGGCCCTCTCTCCCTGGCTCTCCCTACACCCCACTACATTCCCCTCTCTCACCCAGTTCCCTCCTTTCATACAACTTCAATGACTATTTTCTTTCTCCATCTGAGTAAAATTCAAGCATCCTCCCTTGACCCCTCCTTGTTATTTAGCTTTTGTGCGCAATTGTGGATTATAGTGTGGGTATCCAGTAGCAAGCATGTACTTTGGGGTCTGGGTTACCTCACTCGGAGATAATCTTTTGTAGTTCTATCCTGTTCTATTTTTTTCCTCGTTCCGGTCAACCCTGCTCGCTCTGGTCTGCCCCGCTCGCTCTGGTCTGCCCTGCTCGCTCCGGTCAGCCCCGCTCGCTGCTCGCTCCGGTTGGCTCCGCTTGCTCCGGTCCAAGGATTCGTTTATTATTATTCTTAAGTACGCTGTAGCTGACTTCAGACGCACCAGAGGAGGGCGTCAGATCTCATTATGGGTGGTTGTAAGCCACCCTGTGGTTGCTGGGATTTGAACTCATCACCTTAGGAAGAGCAGTCGGGTGCTCTTACCCGCTGAGCCATCTCACCAGCCCTATCCTGTTCTATTTTGCCTGCAAAATTCATGATGTCCTTGTTTTTAATAGCTAAGTGGTATTCATTATGTAAATGAACCACATTCTCTTCATCCATTCTTCTGTTGAGGGAACATCTGGATTGTTTTCAGTTTCTGACTATTACAAATAAAGCTGCTATGAATATATTTGTGTGTCCTTGTGGTATGGTGGAGCACCTTTTGGGTATATTCCCAAGAGTGGTATAGCTACATCTTGAGATAGAGCTGTTTCCAAGCTTTCTGAGAAACCACCAAATTGATTTCCAGAGTGGTTGTACAAGTTTGCAATCCCACCAGCAATGGAGGAGTGTTTCTCTTGCTCTATATCCTCGATAGCATGTGCTGTCACTTGAGTTTTTGATCTTTGCCATTCTAATTGGTGTAAGGTGAAATCTTAGGGTCATTTTGAGTTGCATTTCCCTGACAACTAAAAACATTGAACATTTTCTTAAGTGTTTCTAGGCTATTAGAGAGTCCTCTGTTTAGAATTTTCTATTTTGCTCTGTATCCCTTTTTTTTTGTTTTTTGTTTGTTTGTTTGTTTGTTTTTTCGAGACAGGGTTTCTCTGTATAGCCCTGGCTGTCCTGGAACTCACTTTGTAGACCAGGCTGGCCTCGAACTCAGAAATCCGCCTGCCTCTGCCTCCCAAGTGCTGGGATTAAAGGCGTGCACCACCACCGCCCGGCTGTACCCCATTTTTTAATCGGGTTATTTGGATATCAGCTCTCTGTCAGATGTATGGTTGGTAAAAATCCCAATCTGTAGGTTGCCATTTTATCCTATTGACAGTGTCATGTCCCTTACAGAAGTTTTTCAGTTCCATGAGGTCCTATTTATTAATTGTTGATCTTAGTGCCTGAGTTATTTCTGTTCTGTTCAGGAAATTGTTTCCTGTACCTGTTTGTCTTAGTCAGGGTTTCTATTCACAAACATCATGACCAAAAAGCAAGTTGGGGAGGAAAGGGTTTATTCAGCTTACACTTCCACATTGCTGTTCATCACCAAGGAAGTGAGGACTGGAACTCAAGCAGGTCAGGAAGCAGAGGCCATGGAGGGATGTTTCTTACTGGCTTGCTTCCACTGGCTTGCTCAGTTTGCTTTCTTATAGAACCCAAGACTACCAGCCCAGAGATGATACCACCCACAAGGGGCTCTCCCCCTTGATTACTAATTGAGAAAATGCCCCACAACTGAATCTCATGGAGGCACTCCCCAGGTAAAGCTCCTTTCTTGGTGATAACTCCAGCCTGTGTCAAGTTGACACACAAAACCAGCCAGTAGTACACTATACCAATATATTTAATATTATATGCAGCTATCGTGAAGGGTATTGTTTTCCAGATTTCTTTCTTAGCCCATTTATTGTTTGTATAAAACAGGGCTACTCCAGGGCTACAAAAAAAAAAAAAAAAAACCAAAAACAGGGCTACTGTTTGTTTGTTTTTTCAGTTAATTTTGTATATAGCCACTTTGCTGAAGGTGTTTATCAGTTATAGGAGTTCTCTGGAAGAGTTTTGGGGTTACGTACATATATTATCATATCTGCAAATAGTGATACTTTGTCTTTTTCCTTTCCATTTATAACTCCTTGATCTCCTACAGTTGTGCTCTAGGTAGAACTTCAGGTAATATATTGAAGAGATACGGGGAGAGTAAACAGCCTTATCTTGTCCCTGATTTTAGTGGAATTGCTTTACATTTCTTTCCATTTAATTTGACATTGGCTATTGGATTGCTGTATATTGCTTTTATTATGTTTATGTATGTGCCTTGTATTCCTGATCTCTCCAAGACTCGGCACTAGTCAGCAGGGGGGACCAGGAGGGATGCCAGAAGTTCTCATCTGTGCCTCAATCAGGGAAGACTTGAGACCAACAAGCGTTTCAGGTAGCTCTACTAGCAAGCCTAGTTCACCCTCCATCACTGTTTTATTATTATACACAAGTACACTGTAGTTGACTTCAGACAGCACCAGAAGAGGGCGTCAGATCTCATTACGGATGGTTGTGAGCCACCATGTGGTTGCTGGGATTTGAACTCAGGACCTTTGGAAAAGCAGTCAGTGCTCTTAACTGCTGAGCCATCTCTCCAGCCCCTGTGGAGTTCTTTTTATCCTCCCTCCAAACATCACATGTTCTCCATGGGTCTTGCCTCAGCACATGTGTATGTCTCAGCTGACATCACCCTGTTAATCAGCCTGAGTCCAAGGAAGTGTCAAGAAACTGCAACACACCACCAGAAGGTTGTTGTTGGTTTGGGTTTTGTTTTTTTTTTTTTTTTTTGGCACGTTTCTCTCTATGGAGTCCTGACAAATGGAGCTCAACTATGCAGTGTAAGGAGGACCAATATATGATTGTCCTTATCAAAGAATCCTTCGCCATTTATCCTTTTACATGCTTGCTTTAGCAGAACATCCTTTCTTCTGTGTCTGCTTCAGCTAAAGATCCTTCATGAAGCCGGTCCTTTTATCTCTAAAGTCAGGGATTGGCAGAGACATTGGGGACTAATTGGAAGCTTCATTGTACATACCACCCCCCCCCCACCCCCAGCTCAGGGCAGATAGAGAGAATGAATAGAATCCTAGAAGAAGCCTTCACTAAATTGTCCTTGGAGACTGGCACTGACTGGATGGTGCTCCTTCCTCTGGCCCTGTTCCAAGCCAGTAATACCCCCTACCATTTTAACCTGACTCCTTTTGAGATCCTGTATTGGACCCCTACTCTCTTGACCCCACCCCCCACCCCCCAGTGACTTTTCCTGCTGACAAGGATCTTATGGTTCAATTACAAGCTTTCCAGATCAGCCACCAGGAATTGTGTCCTAAACTTAGTGCCCTGTATAACACAGGTACCCCAGAGGTTCCACACAAGTACCGAGATTGGGTATATGTTAAGAGACATTGTGCTAAAAACTTGGAAGCAAAGTGGAAAGGGCCATTCCTGGTGTAGTTGACCACCCCAACTGTAGTTAAAGTGGAAGGAGTAACTGCCTGGGTTCATGTAACTCACGTCAGACCAGCACCTGCACCTGACGCCAACTGGATAGCAGCCAGACACCCAAGCAACCCTCTTAAGCTCAAGATCACCCACTCTTCTGCAAGGCCAGAGATCACTCACTCTGCCACTGGGGATGTAGCTTAGTCCATTACAGAGAAACACTTGTCTTCTACCTGGTGGCTGGACCTTGTCTTTAATCTCTGTCAGTTAGCAGAGCGCTTTGACTCCTGGGATATCCCCGCCCTAGAGACACACGGGAGAGATTGCCTGAATGTGGGGGACAAGGACTTGTGAATCTAAACAGTGTCCCAGAAGCAGCCTTGGAGGGTGGGGCTTAGGGTGTGGACTGCCGAAGTTGAGGCGTGTTCTTTGAGAAACCACCATATATGTGTGCCCCTGAGATGGGAAAAGCCAGTAGCAGGCCCATCAGTGGGAGAGGGGAGCAACCACTTTTTTCTGTGCTACCTGGGCATGTGAAGCATTGGGAAGCACATACTGGAGACCATTCTGGGACTAGTTAACGATTCAGTGGCCAAGGTAAGAGAAGGGCTAGCCAAGCGTAGTCTTCATAAAAGAGAGAATAAGAGCAGTATGACTGGTGGTCCTTCACCAACAATATCCCTGAGGACAGGACCTGAAGAATATGAGTTCGTTACCCAAGACCCCTGAGCATAACTCTAGGATTGGAGATTGTACAAGAAAAAGGGGGGAAATGAGGGTCCATAAGGGCTTGTTCCAGTCCCACATTCTCCTTGCAGCTTCCCCCTCCTGCCTGGGGTCAAGGGTAGGCCAAGTTCCATTCTCTACCCAAAGGAACATTCTTGAGTAAAAAATTCTCAAAATGTACTGTCCTTCTGGAAAGTCCCAGGTAGAGTTCAAATGCATATCATGCTTGCTAGCCAATATATTTAAAAGTTAATATGCTTAGCCAATAAGTTTGAACTGTAACCTTGCTGATGTAACCTGTGCTACTAAAAAAGTATAAAAGCTGCTTGTAATAGCCATTCAGTGTCACCTTCTTGTCACTCACCTCAAGGGACTGATTGAGGGTTGACTCCGACACACCTCTTGCTTTTGCATCGATCGGCATCTCGGTGTCTCACTCGGGGGCATCTTGAAGGGACTGATTGAAGGTCGGGGTCTTACAGTTTGAGTTTAGAAAAACATAATCAGCCGGGCGTGGTGGCGCACGCCTTTAATCCCAGCACTCGGGAGGCAGAGGCAGGCGGATTTCTGAGTTCGAGGCCAGCCTGGTCTACCAAGTGAGTTCCAGGACAGCCAGGGCTAGACAGAGAAACCCTGTCTCGAAAAACCAAAAAAAAAAAAAAAAAAAAGAAAAACATAATCAGAAAAATATGTAAACAAATGAAAGCAAGCGCATACTAAATACTAACAGAGCAGCCTTTTCCCAGAGCTATCTCAGGACAGATCGATTTAAACACAATTGCCTGGCACATACAATAGATTATATCTGGGAAAGCATGAAACCAAAGCAGAAGGCCAGATCCAGATCCAGGGTACACTGAAGACAGTGCTCAGCATAGCCTTTCAGCAGACTAGGTTCTATAGCTATGTTCCGAAATCCAACAAGAATAAACATGTCTTATAAATTGAATGCAAATTTGTCACAGAGGCATGAAATCATGTCCAAGAACAATTCAGAGAACAAAATACACTTCAGGTAAAAGGTCCTCTGCCTTTTTTTTCTGGATCCTCAATCATGGTTCCCTAAGGCATTGTTCACCAAGCCTTGTTCTCTGGGCTGCATTCCAACAATTCTCTCTGGAGAGACTGTGCCACACTCTGTGATGATTTGGATGAAAATGGCCTTAATAGGCTCATTGGGAGTGGCACTATTTGAAAAGATTAGGAGGCTTGGTCTTCTTGGAGGAAGTGTGTCATGGGGGGCAGGACATTGGGGCATGGGGAAGGGAGTTGAGAGGGTAGTAAAGACAGAGAAAGGCAGAGAAAGAGAGAGAGTAGAGGAGTAGAGGCCAGCCATAAGCACATGGTGGGGGGTGGGGAGGGAATGGGTGAGAGAGGGGGAGCAGGAGCAAGGGGACAGAGCAGGAGCAAGAAAGCAAGAGAGAGAGGAGAGGAGGGGGCAAGTGACCCCTATAATAGTTGAGTCAGGCATACCTGGCTGTTGCCAGGTAATTGTGGGATGGAACCTAAACAAAATGCCAACTGTCTGCTTCAAAACTTAAGCATTCTACCCTGTAGTATAGTATTCTCTACACATTGGCATTTCCATTCATTTTAAGTCTTGTGTGCTTTAGCACTCATGTGGCTTAGACAAGAAGATCACTGTAAATCTGAGGCCAGGTTGGGCTGTTAGGGTCCATGATTTGCTGAAGAATGATACCTCAGACTCAAACAGTATGTAAACATAAAGAGTGTTTACTCTGCAGAAGTCCAGCATGCTGGGGTCTCCCATTACCAAGCTAGAGAAACCCTGAAATGAGTTCACAGGCCAGATTTAAAGCACATTAAGGGAATTCCTGGGAAGGGCTGATGACGGCTATCTTAGTCTTGACTCTACCTCTAAGGATGTTTCAGAACCATTGCTGGAGCCTGGGGTGTGGAGGTGTGGGGTGGGGCTGGAAACTACTGCTGACCCCATTGTCCTTGCCTCAAGCCAGGTGGCATGGGGGCAGCTTCTGATGGCAGGGCAGTTTCTGACTAGCTGCCTGAAGCCTGGCTTGCTTTTGTTTTTGTTTTTTTCCTAGTAACTGACTTGCCTGGGTTTGGCTGGACTTGCCCAGTTCTTAGACCTAGTCTCCTGAACTGGCAACTTAAAGCTTGTCATGGAATCAACTTAGCCTTCTCAGGGCTGCATAATGGGTTCAAGGACAGCCACAGCTACATAGCTGTTGGGAAACCCTGCCTGCTGCTTAAGGTTGACACCTACCAAGTCTAGATAGTTCCCCTGAGCTTGGCACAAAATGGAGGACTCCCTTTCCCAACAGGGCTTCCTCTTCTCTACCCTATCTAGAGAGTTCAACCCCGACACTCTACCTGTGGGATGCCATGAAATCCTGGGCAAAATTACAAGTTCAACTTCCAGGGATGCCTCTCCATGCAAATGAGGTATCCCCTCCCCAGAACCTTAAACCTCAGCCCATGAAACTTTACCCTAAGAACTCCTCCCCATTTTCCAAAATTTATATAGTCCTTGTTCACCCTGACTAAAGAGCACACAATCTGTTTTGTTGACCATCTTCTTTTTTTTTTTTTTTTTGGTTTTTTTTTTTTTTTGAGACAGGGTTTCTCTGTATAGCCCTGGCTGTCCTGGAACTCACTTTGTAGACCAGGCTGGCCTTGAACTTAGAAATCTGCCTGCCTCTGCCTCCCGAGTGCTGAGATTAAAGGCGTGCTCCACCACGCCCTGCTCCTTCCTTTCTTCCTTCCTTCCTTCCTTCCTTCCTTCCTTCCTTCCTTCCTTCCTTTTTATTTTTTGTTGACCATCTTCTAAGAAAGCTGTTTTCTAAAAGAGTTGTAACATGGAAGAGGTGTAAAACTAAAATCTTCGGCGACCTCCTACCCCCAATATTCACTGCTGACCCACATATTCTTGACTTCCATTCATCTTTTCTCACCCTGTGTGCACAGGGTCCTGGACACCCCAAGGGAAGAGGTGGACCTCAGAACTCTGCCTGCTCCATCCTTCCCTATTGATGTGCAGCAGCGCCTAGACATCCCAAGGGAAGAAGCTTAAAACAGAGTCACACATAGGAAGACTCTCCTTTAAACAATGCCGCCCCTCCCCCAAACAAACAAGCACAGACCAAACCAAGACTAAGTAAAGGCTTGGAAGTAAGTTTCTATATTTTATGGATCTTCACATTTCTTAGTGCTCAGCTCAATGCATAAGCCCTTAACATGTCTGCTAATGAACTCATAGCCATCTTAGTTCATGTAATTACACCTAGATCACTTTTGGTGTTTCAAGCATTTATTCAAAATGTATTAAGTGATACATGACTACACTTGGATTTTTAAAATCCCCAAAGTACAAGCCAGATGTAGTCTATGCCCAAAATGCTAGTTTGTATGCAACTCTCAGGCTAAGGGTCAGGAGGAACTAGGTAGAGATCAAGGCTAGCCTGGACTACACAGCAATACCCTGTCTCAAAACAACAAAATTCCCCAAGTGAATTTTATTTTATTTTATTTTTTAAAGATTTATTTAGTTTTATTTATATGAGTACATTGTAGCTGTCTTCAGACACACCAGAAGAGGGTATCAGATCCTATTACAGGTGGTTGTGAGCCACCATGTGGTTGCTGGGAATTGAACTCAGCTTGGAATTGACCTTTGGAAGANATTATAGTTTCCTCTCCCTCTACTCCTCCTAGTTCTACCTCACTATCTCTCCCCTCCAGATCCATTACCTTTCTTTCTCTTATTAGAAAAGAATTAGCTTCCAAGTGTAAAAGTAACTTTTATTCTCCAGATGTAGTTGTTGTCTCAGAGGCTTACTGCTGAATCAGCTCACCCTTTTTAGTTCTTTCTGAACTTCAGTCTGACTTCTCTTTCAGCCTCTGACTGAGTTGCTCTGCTTGGCCTCAAACTAACTCTGGCCATCTGTTCTAATCATCTGGCTCCTTCTTGTTCTCTGGTTCATTCTGTCTTTACCTGCAAGGTGTCTCTGTAAAGCTGTCCTGATAAAGCTACCCCCCCCCCCCATGCACCTTTCTTCCCTCTCCATCCTTGTGAAGGTTGGGTGAATCCTATCTCTGACTCATTCTGTTAATCTTTCTCTGATTCTTTGCTTTCTCTGCACCTCAATTGGGTAAAGTTACTTTCAAACATGGCTGCCTCCCTCCTACTACAAACTAACCTTACCTTCATTGTTAGGGATTAAAGATGTATATTAAGGACATGTCTGTATCCTAGCTGAATCACAAAGACCTAGAAGGTCTTCGGATGTGAACCCTTGCCAAAGCAGCCATATTGCTGGATTAAAATTCCCCTATACCAAATCAAACATGACAAAATAAAAAAATAATATGTAGCACAAACTATCGTATTAAAGTTAGACATGCTAACCAACAGGAGGAATAGAGTCCCAAGAGCAGGCACAATTGTCAGAGACCACTCCTTCTCACAGCCTGGAGGTCCATAAAAATACTAAGCTAATGCTGTAATATAAGAGGACCTGCTGCAGAGCCATGTAGGCCCTGTGCTGGATGCTCCAGTCTCCGTGAGCTCATATGCACCTTGCTTAGTTGATTGGGGGGAGGGAGGGCTTGCTCTCCTAGTGTCTGTCCTCCATCCTCTCTGGATCTTACAATCTTTCTGACTCCTCTTCCTTGTTTTGTTTTTTGTTTTTTGTTTTTTTCTCACCTCTAAGGGAAGGACATCCCATTTACATTATCTCTTTGCATATGTTTGACTATGATCTCTACATCTATATGCTGCAGGAGGAAGCTTTTTGATGATGACTGGATAAAGTACTGAGCTATGAGTGCATCAGACTATCAGGAGGTGTCATCTTATTGACACGTTTTCATTATTTAGGCCAGTAGTATTTGGTTTTACCTTAGGTCTCTTGTTTTTGGTTACACAAGCAGTGTCAGGTATGGGTACCTTCTTGTACAGTGGGCCTTAAGTCAAATCAGACTTAAGTGGCCTGGCTACTCAAAAGGTCTGTGCCACCACTGCCCTAGTATATTGTTGATCAGTAGGCACGGAGGAATAAAGGGGATGGGTGGGAGAGAACCTGTGTCCCGCCAGCGTTCCGATGCTCTGGGCAGGCAGAAGTGGAGGGGGGGGGACTGCCACGTGCTCTCCAAGTGCCCTCCGGGTGGACATCTGGCTGTGGCAAGCCACGAAAGCACAGTCCTGTGGGGAGGGTGGTGGAGAGGGAGCAATCTGAGGTCTCTTGGGCATCGCAGGATTGGTGTTGGTGGACACCATGGAAGAGCTGAGAACAAAGTGGGCCCCCAGGGGGGCATCTCGGTCAGCCCTGGGGCCTAAGGGAGAAGAGGGTAGGGGGAGAGCGTGGCACTGGGTGGTTCCCACACAGGCCATGGCTAGAGCACAGGAAGGCCTTCCAGCCAGAGGTTAGATGTGATTAGACGTGGCTTTTTAGAGAAAGCCCACTCTGTTGCCCTAACACGGAGAGTCCCGATGAGCACAGATGGTCTATGGTTTTAGAGATTTTGTTTTGTTTTGTTTTGTTTTGTTTTGTTTTGTTTTGTTTGTTTTTACGAGACAGGGTTTCTCTGTGTAGCCTTGGCTGTCCTGGCACCACTCTATAGACCAGGCTGGCCTCGAACTCAGAAATCTGCCTGCCTCTGCCTCCCAAATGCTGGGATTAAAGGCATGCACCACCACGCCCGGTGGTTTTAGAGCTTTATTGTAGAAAGGCAGAGAGAGAAGGTAGAAAGAGAGAGGCTGGCCAGGGCCACGTGTTGAGAGGGGGGAAGGGAGGGGGAGAAACAGAACTAGAGATGAGAATGAGAAGAGCGAGCTTAAGAGAGAGAGGAGGGGCCAAGCAGCCCCTTTTATAGTGGGCTGGGCTATCTTGCAGTTGCCAGGTAACTCTGGGGCGGAGCATACCTGGCTATTGCCAGGTTAACTGTGGGGGTGGAGTCTAGCCAGAATACCAGGAGTTTGGGGGCGTGACTGATAGTCACAGGATTATGGAGTTGAGAGCTCCGTGGTGTCAGGCTGGGAGCATGTCTGTCTTGGAGCATGACTCACTGTTCTGTCCCTTGTAAAGTTTCTAGTGGGTTTCCGGAGTAAGTCTCGCTCCAGAAAACAGGCTGCCTTTCACGGTCCCACAGGATATTTTGCAGGCTGGACAGATTTTAGGTCAAAAGCTTTGTGGATGGTTTGGCTTCCATGTTTCTCTTTTAGTAGCTTGTGAAGTACTTTCCAACACCTAAAAAACTAGATAAAAAACTAGAACATAGGGGTGAACACTCCATATAGACACCAGCTTGACTTCTCTGTATTCAGTGGGTTGTGTGGGTGTTGTCCTCAGCAATGAGGTCCCTGCTGTCAGTTTGCAAAGAGGTACTCTTTGTCTTAGCAGAAACCTGTGTTGTTTGGGGATTTCTATGGAACCCCCTTTGCCAACAACTCAATTGAATGTAACCTCAGTCCCATCACTGGAAGTGTTACCTAGCTATAAGAGATGGCCTGTTGAGACTCCATAGTCCCCTTTATTAGGAGTACTCATTGGGATCACCTTCATAGATTCCAGGAAGTTTATACTGCTCTAGGTTTCCATACCACCCTTCAAAGTCTCCCCAGTTCCAGCCATCTCTCCCCAAACTCTCCCTCTATCCATCTCACCACGAACATGATCCTCCTTCTCATCATTGCCTACACCCAGTCTGCCATAACATCTATTCTCTTTCCTGTATTAAGAGAGATCTACATGTCCCCCCTTAGATCCCCCTCTTTACCTAACTTCTCTGGATCTATGAATTGTAACTTGGTTGTCATTTTCTTTTTTTCTTTTTAAGATTTATTTATTTATTATATGTTTATTTATTATATGTTTATTTATTATATTATATTTATTTATTATATCAGACACTCCAGAAGAGGTCATCAGATTTCGTTACAGATGGTTGTGAGCCACCATGTGGTTGCTGGGATTTGAACTGGGCACCTTCGGAGGAGCAGTCGGAGCTCTTAAGCACTGAGCCATCTCGCCAGCCCAGTTGTCATTTTCTTTCTTTCTTTTTTTTTTTCCTGCAAGCGCACTGGCGTGCCCAGTTGTCATTTTCTTAACTGCTAATATCCACTTATAAGTGAATACATACCATACTTGTCTTTCTGGTTTTGGGTTATCTCACTCAGGATAATTGTTTTCTCCAGTTTTGTCCATTTGCCTGCAAAGTTCATGATGTCATTTTGTTTGTTTGTTTTGTTTTGTTTTTTGAAGCAGGGTTTCTCTGTGTAGCCCTGGCTGTCCTGGAACTCACTCTGTAGACCAGGCTGGCCTCAAACTCAGAAATTCACCTGCCTCTGCCTCCCGAGTGCTGGGATTAAAGGCGATGTCATTTTTTTTTTTAAACAGCTAAGTAATACTTCACTGTGTAAATGTACCACACTCTATTAATTCTTCTGTTGAGGGGCATCTTGGTTGTTTCCAGTTTCTGGCTATTATGACTAAAGCTACAATGTCCACGTTTGAGCAAGTGTTCTTGTGGTAAGATGGAGCATCCTTTGGTTAAATCCCCAAAAGTGGTATAGCTGGATCTTGAGATAGATCAATTCACAACTTTTTGAAAAACTATACTGACTTTCACAGTGGCTGTACTAGTTTGCACTTCCACCAGCAATGGAGAAGTGTTCCCTTTGCTCCACATTCTCTCCAGCATGAGCTATCCCTTGTTTTTGATCTTAGCCCTTCTGAAAGGTCTGACATGGACTCTCAGTCATTTTGAATTTGCATTTTCATGATGCCTAAGGATGCTGAACATTTTTTTAAAGTGTGTTTCTTAGCCATTAGAGATTCCTCTGTTGAAAATTCCCTGTTTAGAAACTGTCTTAGGGTTTTACTGCTGTAAACAGACACCATGAACAAGGCAAGTCTTATAAAAGACATTTAATTGGAGATGGCTTCAGTCCATTACCATCAAGGCAGAAGCTAGCAGTGTCCAGGCAGACGTGGTACATGGGAGTTCTACATCTTCATCTGAAGGCTGCAAGCAAAATACTTGCTCCCAGGCAGCTAGGACAAGGGTACCATACCTACGCCAAAAAGGCTACACCTCCCAACAGTGCCACTCTCTGGGTTAAGCATATGCAAACATCAGAGAAATGTACTCCATTTTAAAATTTCATTATGCAGTTTTTTGATATCTGGTTTCTTGAGTTCTTTATATATTTTGGATATTAGTCACCTCCTGTACCAATGTGTTCAAGACTATTCCCCACTTACTCTTCTCTCGGGTTCAGTGTATCTGGTTTTATGTTGAAGTCTTTTTTTTTTTTTTTTTTTGGTTTTTTGAGACAGGGTTTCTCTGTATAGCCCTGACTGTCCTGGAACTCACCTTGTAGACCAGGCTGGCCTTGAACTCAGAAATCCGCCTGCCTCTGCCTCCCGAGTGCTGGGATTAAAGGCATGCCCCACCACGCCCGGCTTATGTTGAGGTCTTGATTTACTTGGACTTGAGCTTTGTGCAAGTTAATAAATATGGATCTATTTGCATTCTTCTACATGCACACATCCAGTTAGACCAAGCATCATTTGTTGAAGATGTCTTTTTTCCAGTGTGTATTTCTGGCTTCTTATCAAAAAACAGGTATCCATAAGTGTGTGTCTAAGTCTTCATTTTGAGTCTATTGACTAACGTGTCTATTTTTGTGCCAATACCATGAGGATTTTATTATGATAGCTCAGTAATACAACTTGAAATTGAATATGGTAAGTTTGGCGCTGGAGAGATGGCTCAGTGGTTAAAGAGCACTGATTGCTCTTCCAGAGATCCTGAGTTCAATTCCCAGGAAGCCCATGGTGGCTCACAACCGTCTATAATGGGATCTGATGCCCTCTTCTGGTGTGTCTGAAGACAGCTACAGTGTACCCATATAAATAAAATAAATAAATAATAATTTAAAAAAAAGGAAAATGGTAAGTCCTCCAGCAAATCTTTATTGTTCAGGATTTTAGCTATCCTGGGTTTTGTTTTTCTCTTTTCTTTTCTTTTCTTTTCTTTTCTTTTCTTTTCCATTTTGTCATAGTGTGCTTTATTCTTTCATCAACATCTTTATGGCGAGCTCAATTTTTATATGTGTCAACTTTTTAAAATTAAATTTATGTGCTCTGGGGACTGTGTGCCACTCACCTCTGTAGGCTGTCCCAGGCAGTCCTGCTGGGGTCAGTCAGATCCAACTAGGATGGGTGATCCAGTAGAGTTCCATGATGGCTAGTTTTAGGGCCCACAAAGGTTTCCATGGGGAGACAGGATGCTCTTGGAGTCCCACAGGTCTCTTCTAGACTGTGGAGGAAGGCCAGAGCTAGACAATGGTGTTCTGGGGATTACACTTGCCCTGGGTTTTTTCTTTTTTCAAATGAAGTGGAGAATTGTCCTTTCAAGATCTGTAAAAATTTGTGTTGGACTTTTGATGGGAATTGCATTGAATCTGTGGATTGCTTTTGGTAGAAAGGCCATTTTTACCATTAATATTTCTGATCCATGAGCATGGGAGATCTTTCTGATATCTTCTTCAATTTCTTCAAAGATTTACAGTTTTTATAATACAAGTGTTTTACTTGCCTGGTTAAAGTTACCTCAAGTTGGTTTTTTTTTTTTTTTTTTTTTATTGAGACAGGGTTTCTCTGTGTAGCCTTGGCTGTCCTGGAACTCACTTTGTAGACCAGGCTGGCCTCGAACTCAGAAATCTGCCTGCCTCTGCCTCCCTAGTGCTGGGATTAAAGGCGTGTGCCACCACGCCCAGCTGGTATTTTTTTTATTATTATTATTTGAGCTTATTATGAAGGGTGTTGTTTCTCTGATTTCTTTTTCAGTTTTTCATTTGTATATAGGAGGACTACTGATTTGTTTGTTTTTTTGTTTTGTTTTGTTTTGTTTTGTTTTGTTTTGTTTTTTGAGACAGGGTTTCTCTGTATAGCCCTGGCTGTCCTGGAACTCACTGTGTAGACCAGGCTGGCCTCAAACTCAGAAATCCACCTGCCTCTGCTTCCCAAATGCTGGGATTAAAGGCATGCACCACCATGCCCAGCTCTGACTTTTTTTAAAAAGTTAATATTGTATCCAGGTACTCTGCTGAAAATATTTGTTATCAGCTGTGGGTGTTCCCTGGTGGAATTTTTTAGGGTTGCTTGTATATAGTATATCATCTGCAAATAATGATATTTTGACTTCTTACTTCCCAGTTTGTATTCCCTTGTTCTCTTTCAGTTGTCTTATTGCTCTAGCTAGAAATTTAAGTACTATATTGAATAGATATGCTATGCTTCCTATCATGATGATAATGGGACAAACCTCTGAAACTGTAAGCCAGTCCCAATTAAATATTTTCTTTTATAAGAGTAGCCACGGTCATGGTGTCTCTTCATAGCAATGAAACCCAAACTAAGACAGAAGTTGGTTCCAGAGACTGGGGTATTGTTGTGATAGGCCTGACCATGTTTTTGTTTGGAGGAGTGTGGATTTTGGTACTTTGGATTTGAAAAGCAGTGGAATGCTTTAAGAATGCTTAATGGGCCATCTTAGTTGGAATATGGAAGACTTGAACTATGGGAGTCTGGTTCAAGATGTTTCAGAGTAGAGGAATTTTGG
>LR751933.1:81168-122842 GCA_902729485.2 Mus minutoides
AGCAAGCCAGTAAAGAACATCCCTCCATGGCTTCTGCATCAGCTCCTGCTTGAGTTCCAGTCCTGACTTCCTTTGATGAACAGCAGTATGGAAATGTAAGCCGAATAAACCCTTTCCTCCCCAATTTGCTTCTTGGTCATGATGTTTGTGCAGGAATAGAAACCCTGACTAAGACAGGTATGATCATTCTTATAATGTTTTGGTGAAAAATGTGGCTGCTTTTTGCCCTTGTCTGAAGAGTCTGCCTGAGGCTATGATGAAGAAATTCAGATTAATTGCCAGTACAATGGGGTGATTACCAAGAAGAGCAGCAGCAGTGGAGTAGAGTAAACTAGAACCTAGTGTACTAGAGAGGGCAAAGCTGGAGAAGTGACCCAAGCCCTTTGGAGGAGCCCAGAAGATCATATGTGGACCCTAGACATTGGAACAAGGAGCTGTAAAGTTGAAGTTGCCTTGGAGACCCCAATATGTTAGTGATTCCAGAGCTGTGGGATATCTACCAGGGAAAGCTGCTAGTGGAAGTAGCCCAAGAGAAAGAATTGTGTTATAATCATCAAAACTGAAAAGAGTTGAAGATCTGAAGAGCCCTTTGACACCAGACATGCAGATGCAGAGTTCAGAGTGTGCCTAGCTCATTTTCTATCTTGGTTTTGTCCAGTATTTCCTCACTATGGTGTTTTGGAATGGTAATGTATATCCTGTGTTATTGGAAGTATGTGGTCTGCTTTTGATTTTTATTTTATAGGGGACTATAGTTGTATAACTCTCAGAAGAGACTTTGAACTTTGGATTGTTAAACTTTATTGAGACTATGATATGCCTGGAGCCTTCTAGGAAAGGATAAGGCTAGCAGGTAACCTTCCTGGAGGTGGTCCACCATTTTTGCATTGTCTGTGATGGGTGAGTTCTAAGAGGCCAGGCCCTAAGAGACTTTGTCTCAGAATTGTTTCTTGCAGCTTCCTGTCACTTTCCTGTCTTTATCACATACCCTAAGGGTTCCTGGTCATCAGCCCACGCAACTGAGCAAACTTCCTGCAGATCATCATAAAGATGAACTTTCATGAGTTAATGCTGTTTAGATGAATTAGTGATTTTATAGAATTCCTGACTTGATTCACATAATCTTAGGAAGAAGTCTTTAAAAGATGATTTTAGTTGTTTTGCTAAAAAGATGTAATAAAGTTAGAATCAAGAATAGAATGTGCCCACTCCTCATAAATAGTAAGTAAAGGCTGCATAGTAAGAAATACAATGAATTTTCCCACCAAAAGGAGATACAGGGTTGGGACAAATTTGTGTTCAAGGAAAAACATTCAGGTCTAAGAATGAAGCCATAGGTATTCACTATGATAAAGCAAGGCCATGTAAAAACTGTTGCTTTGCTTTAGTCCCAGCACTCGGGAAGCAGAGGCAGAGGCAGGCAGATTTCTGAGTTCGAGGCCAGCCTGGTCTACAGAGTGAGTTCCAGGACAGCCAGGGCTACACAGAGAAACCTTGTCTCGAAAAACCAAAAAAACCACAACAACAACAAAAAAAACCTGTTGCTTTGAACTTATAATGAGATTACAGTATGAAACATTGCTTTGAACTTGTTATTGATACCTTTCTGTTTTGTTTTTTGTTTTTTGTTTTTTCGAGACAGGGTTTCTCTGTGTAGTCCTGGCTGTCCTGGAACTCACTTTGTAGATCAGGCTGGCCTCAAACTCAGAAATCTGCCTGCCTCTGCCTCCCAAGTGCTGGGACTAAAGGCGTGCGCCACCACGCCCAGCTATTGCTACCTTTCTGAAACTCTCCTTTTATGTAACATTTTATCTATGAGATAATTTTTTCTTACATAGAAAACTTTTTTAAACAAACTATTAAAAGCCTGATAGCAATGGAGGTGGCATAGCCATTTTCTGCTTTACCTGGAGTGTGTGATATTTGTGTGAGTGACTTCTTTCCTTTCCTTTCTTTTCCCTCTGGTTCAAAAGAGTTACCAAGCTTAGAGCCTCAAGCCTGGCCAGCAAGGAATTCCTGGTTGGCTCACCAGAGAAAGGAGCACTAGCAATCAATCCTTTTCTTAGTTCTCTAGCACTCACTGAAGAAACAAAGAGTTACATTTCCTCAACAGTAATTCAAGCACAAAGAGTTAAGTTTCCCCAGTGTTTATTCAAGCATAGAGAGTGAAAGAGAAAAGAAGCCAGTGGTTTTCAGCCATAGAATGATCAAGAGAATATTAAGTTTCCAGAAGCCATCAGCTTCTAGCTCCCAGTACAGTTAGGGAGAGTTCCAAGGCTGGAGATCATCAGTCTTTTGGATTTCATCCAACTCTGTGTTTCATCTCAGCTCCAAACCCCAAGAGGCTGGGGCTGGCCCTGGGCAGTGATAGACTGTGGGGAGTTTTGAAATTAGACTAAATGTATTTTGCATTATGTTACAGCTATGTAAGTCCCTCATAGACTCATGAATTTGAACAAGCTTATGTGGGCCAAGTGGTAGAATATGGTGGTTTGAATATGCTTGGCCCATGGGAAGTAGCACTATTAAGAGGCGTGGCCTTGTTGGAATAAATGTTATCGTGTTGGAGAAAGTATGTCATGGTGTAGGGTGGGCTTTGAGATCTCCTTGTACTCAAGCTCTGCCCAAAGAGACCCTCCTTCTAGCTGCCTGTGGAAGATAGTCTCCTTCCGGCTGCCTTCAGGTCAAGAGTCAGAACTCTTGGCTCCTCCAGCACCTTGCCTGCCTGTATGCTAAAATGCTTCCCATCATAATGAAAATGGACTGAACTTTTGAAATCTAAGCCATCTCCAATTGAGTAATTTCTTCATAAGAGTTGGCTTGGAGCCGGGGGAGATGGCGCACGCCTTTAATCCCAGCACTCGGGAGGCAGAGGCAGACAGATTTCTGAGTTCGAGGCCAGCCTGGTCTACAAAGTGAGTTCCAGGACAGCCAGAGCTACACAGAGAAACCCTGTCTTGATAAAACCAAAAAAAAAAAAAAGAGTTGGCTTGGTAGGTTTGGACATGGTGTCTCTTCATCACAATGAAACCTAAACTAAGATCGTGTGTGAGGGTAATTATATGATTTAGGCTGTAGAACTGTTTCTTTTACAAATTTGGGTGCCCTTATGTTTGGAGGCATAGATGTTAAGAACAGCAATGTCTTCTAAGTGGTTTTCTTCCTTTGATGAGTATGTAGTATCCTTCCTTATTTCTTCTGATTAGTTTTGGTTTGAAGTCTATTTTCTTAGATATTAAAATGGCTACAACAGCTTGCTTTTTAGGTCCATTTGCTTGGAAAATTTTTTTTCCAACTCCTACCATGAGATAATATCTATCACTGAGGTTAAGGGTTGTTTCTTGGATGCAGCAGAAGGATTGATCCTGTTTTCACATCCATTCTGTTAGTCTGTGTCTTTTTATTGGGAATTGACCAATGAGTGTAGTAGTTGGTATTGGTGGTAATGGTGGTGATGCTGTGTGTGTGTTTGTGTGTGTGTGTTTCTCTCCTTTGATTTTTTTTGGAAGATAATTTTGTAATTATATTTATGTACAGAAAACTTAGTGTACATTTAACCCAATTCAGTGGTAAGCTCTTTAGCCTTTGCCTTTTCCAGAGTGGCAATGAGAGCCACAGACTGAGGACCCAGGACATTGCCTCCCCAGTGGCAATGGATCTCATCATATCTGTCATTGTAATTGGTCCTAATAGCTTCCACCAGCTTAGCCAGAGCACCCTTGTCTTCCGAGTTAACCTGTGTGAAGGCAACAGTGGAGCATGTCTTCCTGTGGACCAGGTGCCCCAGCCTGACCTTTCCCTTGATGATGCAGTAGGGCGCCCCTATCTTTCGACATAGGGCAGGCAGGAAAACCACCAGCTCAATGGGGTCTAGGTCATGGGCAATCAGCACCAGCTGAACCTTCTTGTTCTCCACCAAGGTGGTGACTGGATTGACTCCTGCTAGGAGGACAGGTGGTCTCTTAGTTGGGACATCCCCTTTGCCAGCAGCTTTCTTCTCAGTACAGGCCAGTAGCCTTTGCTTCTTCTCTTGCTTTGTCTCTGGCCTGTACTTGTGGGCAAGCTTAAGCAGCTGAGTAGCTGTTTGCCTGCTCAGGGCCTGGGTGAACTGGTTAATGGCAGGAGGGACTTTGAGCCACTTGTAGAAGATGGCTCTTTGCCACTGCAGCCTGATGTAGTGGGGCCATTTGACAAAGCGTGTTAGATCTCTTTTGGGCTGGATGTCCTGCCCAATGCCGAAGTTCTTGGGCTTTTTCTCAAACAAAGGATTGAACACTTTTTTGGCCTCCTGTGATGACAGCAGGGGCCGGGGCCACCTTCTTCTACTTGGCCTTCTTTCCCTTGGGCATCTTGCTTGGCTGGTGGACAGAGTCTCCTTTGATTTTGGGGTCTGGAATTTTTTATGTTCTGTGATTCCATGAGTGTAGTTAACCTCCTTAGGTTGGAGTTTTCTTTATATACCTTGTGTAGGGTCAGTTTGTAGATAGATATTGTTTAAATTTGACTTTTATCATGAAATATCTTATTTTCTCCATTCATGGTCTTTGAGAATTTTGTTGGGTTTAGAAGTCTGTGCTGGCATCTGTGGTCTTAGAGTCTGTAGCATATCTGCCCAGGTCCAGGCTTTTGGAGTTTCCATTAAGAAGTCAGGTAATTCTATTAAGTCTGCCTTAGTATGTTACTTGGCCTTTTTCCTTTGCATCTGTTATCTTTCTTTCTTTCTTTTTCTTTTTTGAATGTTTGGTGTTTTGATTATTATGTAGCAAGTGGACTTTATTTTCTGGTCCAGACAACTTGATATCCTGTATGCTTCCTGTACCTTGATAGGCATCTCTTTCTTTAGATTAGAAAAATTTTCTCCTATGATTTTATTGAAAATATTTTCTGTTTTTTTTTTCTTTCCTTTTATTCTTGCCTCCTTGCTTCCCCTCTCTCTGTCTTCCCTTTCCACCTCTCTCCATGTGGCCATGGCCAGTCTCTACTTCCCTACTCTCTCCCTTTCTCTGTCTTTCTACAATAATTGTCTAACCCCCCCCCCCAAATTTATTTTTTCTGGGCCTTTGAGCTGAAATTCTTCTCTTTCCTTCATTCCAATTATTCTTTTTTTTTTTTTTTTTTTTTTTGGTTTTTCGAGACAGGGTTTCTCTGTATGGCCATGGCTGTCCTGGAACTCACTCTGTAGACCAGGCTGGCCTCGAACTCAGAAATCTGTCTGCCTCTGTCTCCCAAGTGCTGGGATTAAAGGCGTGCACCATCATGCCCAACCCATTCCAATTATTCTTAGGTTTGGCCTTTTCATAGTGTCCCACATTTCCTGGATGCTTTGAGTCAGGAGTTTTTCAGATTTAACATTTTTGACCCATCTATTAATTTCTTCTCTTGTATCTTTAACACCCGAGATTTTCTCTTCCATCTCTTATTCTGTTGGTGAAGCTTGCTTCTACAATTCCTAAAATTTTCATTTCCAGAATTTTTCCCACTTGTGTATTGATTCTATTTCCATTTTTTAGGTCTTGAACAGTTTTATTTATTTATTTATTTATTTATTTATTTAGATTTTTCAAGACAAAGTTTCTCTGTATAGCCCTGGCTGTCCTGGAACTCACTTTGTAGACCAGGCTGGCCTCGAACTCAGAAATCCACCTGCCTCTGCCTCCCGAGTGCTGGGATTAAAGGCGTGCACCACCACCGCCCGGCGAACAGTTTTATTCATTTCCTTCAACTGTTTATTTGTGTGTTCTTAGTTCTAGTTAAGGGATTTATTAATTTCTTCCATTTTCCCTGAATTTCATTTAGGGATTTATTTATTTCCTCTTTAAGGACCTCTATCATCTTCATGTAGCTGGCTTTAGGGTCTTTTTCTTGTGCTTAGTTATGTTGGACTATTCAGGAAATGCTGGGGTAGGGTAGCTGGGATCTAGTGGAGACATATTGATCGCCCTGGATGTGATTGATTGTGTTTTTATTCTGGTGTCTAGGCATCTGGGTTTGGGATGATTATAGGTCTATCTAGGAGTTGACTTTTAGATTTGTCTTTGTTAGGTGTATTTTTTGTTCCTTGGTTTATGTTCTCTCTCTGGGCTTTCAGAGACTGTGGTGGCTATGCTGTCTGTTTTCTGCCCTGCTTAGTTAGTGTGTTTACAAGGAATGCCTGCTGGTGTTGGAGGCTGGGATACTGGGATGAGTTTGGGGAGAAGGTCTGTGATTTCTAGGGGTTGGGTTCAGAGAGGAAAGGAAAACCACAGCAGGTTCTTACTCCAGAGCAGTCAATGTGACTTTGAGGATTGGATCTCAGGAATAGTAGGAAAGGTGTGGGTCTGCCTTCAGTCTACTTGCTGCCCTGGGAGGAGCATCCCTTGGGTAAGCAGAATGTGCCTGCTTTAGCTGTGATCTGGGACAAAGCAACAAGTGAAGAGTGGAAGGTTCGAAGGGGAAGACCTGTGGGATCCACAGGAGATGGGATTCCAGGGGGCAGGGAAAGCTGAGAGGGGGATTGGATCTGGAGAAACATAGAAGAAAAGGTTTGCAGGCAGCCTCCCTGGCTTTCTGGTAGGCATGGTCTGTCCTACACAGGTCTATTCTGCCATTAGTGTTTAATTATAGCTTTCATACTCGGTGAGACGAGGAAAGGAACTGCTGATCACAGTCTTCATTACAAATGAAGAAACTCTGAATAGTTTGCTCAAAATCTTATTAATCAACAAGCATGAGAATCAGGACTGTTTTTTTTTTTTTTTTTTTTTTTGGTTTTTCGAGACAGGGTTTCTCTGTAGCCTTGGCTGTCCTGGAACTCACTCTGTAGACCAGGCTGGCCTTGAACTCAGAAATCCGCCTGCCTCTGCCTCCGGAGTGCTGGGATTAAAGGCGTGCACCACCACGCTCGGCAGGACTGTTTTTTTAAAGATTCTATTTTATGTTATGTATCTATGAGTGTGTGTTCTGGATAGTTTTTATGCCAATTTCACATAAGCTAGTGTCATTTTGAGAGCAAGGAACCTCAGCTGATTAAAAAAAAATGTCTCTAAAGATGTGCTGTAGGCATATCTATAGGGTATTTTCTTATTTAGTGACTGATGTGGGAGGGGCTAGCCCAATGAGGGTGGGACTATCCATGGGCAGGTGTTCCTGGTTCTGTGAGAAAAAAGGCTGAGCAAGCCATAATAAGCAAGCCAGTAAGCAGCACCCATCCATGGCCTCTGCATAAGTTCCTGCCTTCAGGTTCCTGCCCAGTTTGAGTTCCTGTTTTGGCTTCCCTCAGTGGATGGCACTTTAGGATATGTAAGCCAACTAAACCCTTCCCTCCTCTTTTTGTTCCCTGGGTTTCATCACAGCAATAATGACCCTGAGATAGTGTGTGAGGGTGTGAGGGTGTCTGTGGGTATGTGTGGACATGTTCGTGCAGTTGCTCATAAAGGCCAGAAGAGGACATTAGATCTTCTGCAGCTGCAGTTATTGCATTATGAGTCACCCTGTGGGTGCTGGGAACTGAAACTGGATCTTCTGTAAGAGCAGTAAGTACTTTTAATTTCTGAGCTATCTCTCTGGCCTGATGAATGATTAAGATAATTCTTGCTCTTTCTCTTCTCTCCTTTCCTCTTTTCTTCCTCCTTCTTCCCAAGCCCTGTCTCTTTCTTTTATTGCTGAGAATGGACCCTGAAGCGTTTTGCTTTCTGGGTCAGCACTGACTGCACCACTAAGTTGTAACTTCATTCTTGACTTCATTCTTTTTATAACGTTCTCCCCTCCTTCCGTCAACTTACTCTGCTATAAAACTCTTCAGTCCGGAGATCATCATCTGTAGACTGACAGGAACGAAAATGTGAAGGCTACGAAGTAGAGATGCTTCAGCCAGCTCTAAAGAGCAAGGTTCTTTCTGTGAGAAAGGTCAGAGTTGACATCACCATGCAAATTTATTAGACTTTTCAAAGGAAATGCGTTGAATTTATTGTCTTGACACAGTCTCATGCAGCCCAGGGTGGCCTTGCATTCTTGATTGTTCTGCCTATGCCTCTCAAACAGCACATGCTCCAGAATTTAACATTTATTATATACATTTATTTTTTTCTCTTTCTGTCTTTCAATGGGCCAGAATCATTTAGAAAACCTGGGATTAAAAGAACATTAAGATGATCTTCTTCATCTATAAATAATTGCTATCTACACTCAGGGAAAGTACCACACAATCTGAAAAATCTAAAGTTAATCCTCAGAGTGAAATGGAATTGCTTAAAGATGGAGGTCATACCTAGCCCTCTGCTCTCTTACAGACCCCTCCTCTCTCTCTGGTAGAGAGACAATACTTAGGTATTATTTGTCCTGAGTTCTCAGTACATGAGGGTAAGCACTAATGATAAGAATTTGTGGATTGGGACCCAGGAACCCAGGAACTCCACCTGACAAGTGACACAGGTTCTGTCCTGTCTGAGCTGGTGCCCTGAGAAGACCTTGGGCACAAACTCTGCAGCCTGTCCCATAACACCCAGAGGAAGCTCCACTCCCAGGTGTTCTAACATGCCCAGGAACACAGGATCCCAGGATCCTGGGATCCCAGGAGCTTGGTCACACCAGGATCTCAGGGTCTTAGAGGCAGCTTGACTCCCAGGAGCTCAGACACACCCAGGATATCAGGATCCCAGGATCCCAGAATCAGAGGTCACAAAGACAGCTGGACTCTGAGGAGTTCTGACACAACCAGGATCACAGGAAAGACAGGCCTCAGTCAGATATAGCGAGGGCAAGTAGCACTAGAGATAATCAGATGGATGGCAAGCATAAGAACTTTGTCACTTTTTCTTAATATCTCTTAACATCAATGGACTCAATTATCCCCCAAAATATAGACTAACAGACTGGATACGTAAACAGGGACCAGAATTTTGCTTTATACAGGAAACCCACTTCAGTGACAAAGACAGACACTACCTCAGAATTAAAGGTTGGAAAACACTTTTCCAAGCAAATGGTCCCAAGAAAGAAGCTGGAGTAGCCATTCTAATATCTAATAAAATCAACTTTCAACCAAAAGTTATCAAAAAAGATAAGGAAGATCTTTTTTCATACTCATCAAAGGAAAAAATGTATCAAGAAGAACTCTCGATTCTGAACATCTATGCTCCAAATGCAAGGGCAACCACAGTCATAAAAGAAACTTTACTAAAGCTCAAAGCACGCATTGCACCTCACACAATAATAGTGGGAGACTTCAACAACCCACTCTCATCAATGGACAGATCATGGAAATAGAAACTAAACAGAGACAAATTGAAGCTAACATTAGTAAACTGATCGTTAGACAATGTACACAGATAATATAATGCATTTTAAATACTCTCTCACTATGTCAGGTGGTATCATATAAGGGCTTTTGAATATATTTCTTTCTTTTTTTTTTTTTTTTTTCGAGACAGGGTTTCTCTGTGTAGCCCTGGCTGTCCTGGAACTCACTTTGTAGACCAGGCTGGCCTGGAACTCAGAAATCTGCCTGCCTCTGCCTCCCGAGTGCTGGGATTAAAGGTGTGTGCCACCACGCCCGGTGAATATATTTCTTAGTGATTCATTTTTTTGTATTTTATGCTCTTTTACTATGCTTACTTCCCAAAGAATATTTTGTATGTTTTGAAACAATTTAGTATTCAACATTAGATATAGGATCCTCAGTTATGGATAGTGTTAAATATTCATTAATGATATTTTTTAAGGTATGAAAGGATATGAATATAAAAGTTGAACAATTTTTATGTATTACTTGATTCTCAAAATAATATTCTTAGTATGTTTGATGCATAAAATGCATTTAAATAATAAAAAAATTTTTTTTGGTTTTTCTGGTTTTTTTTTTTTTTTTTTTTTTTTTTTTTTTTTTTTTTTTTTTTTTTTTTTTTTGGTTTTTCGAGACAGGGTTTCTCTGTACAGCCCTGGCTGTCCTGGAACTCACTCTGTAGACCAGGCTGGCCTCGAACTCAGAAATCCACCTGTCTCTGCCTCCCGAGTGCTGGGATTAAAGGCATGCGCCACCATGCTCGGCAATAAAAAAAATTAAGAAAAAAAAGAATATGTGAATCCTGTCCTTCTAGAAGACCTGGGTTTGGTTCGAACAACCACATCAAGCAGCTCACACTGCTTATAACTCTAGCTCCAGGGGATCCGACACTCTTCACTGGCCTCCAAGGACAGCTGTATGCATACACTGTCATATGCATTCAGACACATTGTCCTAGCTAGCTTTTCTTTTGCTATGACAAAGCAATGACCAACACCAACTTAGGAGAGGAAAAGATTTATTTCATATTACACTTCTGGGTAACAATTTGTCACTAAGGAAGGGCAGGGTAGGAACTTAAGGTGGGAACCTGGAGGGATGAACTGAAGCAGAGGCCGTGCATGAACAGTGCTTACTGTCCACTGGTCTGTTTCCCAGGGTTTGTCAGTTTGAAAAAATCTTCCATGCAGTGCTAGAGCCCCTCCATATCCGTAATTAATAAAGACAGGACTCCACAGGCATTCCCATAGGCCAATCTGAATAAGGCAATTCCTCGGTTCATTTTTATTATTGTTGTTGTTTAAGGATAGGGTCGCACTACGTACTCCTGGCTGTCCTTGAACTCTCTTTGTAGACCAGGCATACTTTGAACTCACAGAGATCAGCCTGTATCTGCCTCCTGAGTGCTGGAATTAAAGGTGCCACTCTGCCCAGCCAGCTCTTTTGTTGGAACACTTGGTGTTCAGCTTGAGAGGCTATTTGGGGGTTGTGTAATTCTAACTGTGGCCCAGCTGTGATAAGTGGCTCACTTTGGGTGGGTCATGATGCAGATATGAGGAGCTTCTGCTCAAGACCTCTGCTTCTGAACCCCATGCTCTTGAAGTTATAAAGGGCACCTACCCAGTGTCCACAACTTCCTTACCAGGTGTCCCATGGTACTGTAAGCCAAAACAAACTTTTCTTGTTTGGGAAAAAAAAAAGACTCTAGTAAAAATGCTGTGGTTTTTTTCTTTTTTGGGGAAAGATTGAGAGAAGATTTAAGTCTTTTCTTCTTCTTTTTTGTTTTTTTGTTTTTCAAGACAGGGTTTCTCTGTATAGCCCTGGCTGTCCTGGAACTCACTTTGTAGACCAGGCTGGCCTGGAACTCAGAAATCTGCCTGCCTCTGTCTTGCTCTGTATCCCTGCCTGGCCTGGAACTCTCTACATAGCTCATGCTGGCTTTGAATTCTTTTTTTTTTGGTTTTTTAGAGACAGGGTTTCTCTGTGTGCCCTGGCTGTCCTGAAACTCACTTTGTAGACCAGGCTGGCCTCGAACGCTTTGAATTCGAAACAATTCTTTTAACTTTTTTGTTTGTTTACTTATTTATTTAATGTGTGTAAGCTTTTTACCTCCATGTGCCCAAGGGATTCAGAAAAAGGTGTGGGATCACGGGGAACTCCCTGGTTGTATTATTACACATGACTCCCTAAGCCTGGCTTGCCATGCTGTGAATTCTGTTGGTCCCAGCACTCAAAACAAATCTCTTAAGTTCAAGGAACATCAGGGAGAGACGCTGTCTCAAAAAACAACAACAACAACAACAACAACAACAACAAAACCCCAAAACAACAATAAAAGAAAACAAACAAAAAACACCACACTCAAATGCACGAGAAACTTGGAATTTTGTTAAGATACAGAATTCATAAAAGCCATCAAGGGCTATTGATTTCCTCCTGCTTCCGACTTGCAAAAATGTGAGCTTATTTTAACTCGAACACACAATAACAGATGTGCACTTTCTATCTCATGATGGGCCTTTTTTTTTTTTAAATTTAGCATTGAGTCTTTTATCTACGGAAACCAACTTGTCATTGAAAGAGTCCTTGGCTTTTAAGTGAGAGGACCCTAGAAGCAAGATTTATCAGTACCTCCTGTCTTCCCTTTAACCGACCCAGCCAATCTGATTCCAGATTGGATAATTCCATGAAGATTCTATAAAAATTTCCCAGATTATCTGGGGTGGAGAATTATGTCCTCGTTTCGCTTTTCTGAGATGGTCACTATTGTGCAAACTGCCCTTCCAGTCTACAGACAGCCGAAGGACAAACACCCACAAGCGACGCAGGCTTGGGTCACCCGCACCACAGACCTTGGAAGCGGCTCTCTACCCCAGCTTCCGGTCGCATCTTCCTTTCCAGCCTCGGCTGAGCGTCGCCGGCTGTTCCTTCTGTGCTCCTCCCTCCGCCCGAGCCGCCGGCTCGGCACTCTTCCCGTCACGCCCCGCGCGGGCGGCGGCTGTTCCGCAGCCTGCCGCCCCTCCCCGCAGCCGCAGCCCTGAGCCCCGCCGTGCCCCGCCCCCCGCGCAAGCTGCCGGCCCCCACATCCGGGTACCGACGCCAGCCGCCCAGACTCTGGCACTATGGTCATGGCGGAGGGGACGGCAGTGCTGAGGCGGAACAGGCCAGGCACCAAGGCGCAGGTAACGTCCCTACGGCTTTCCTGTCAAAGAGTTGGCGGGGCCGGGCCGGGGGCCCTCCTGCTGGCGGGACTCCGTCTAGGAGCGGCCAGGGCGAGCGGGTGGGGGCCGTGGCCGCGGTGGCTGGCCTGCGCTTCCGGAGCAGCCGCGGCCCCGGAGGCAGCCGAGCCGGCGCCGGCCGCCCTGGAGGCCTGCTAGGCACAGGACCCCGCTGTGTCCGCCGAGGCCCGGGGCTGACGCCTGTCACCGGCGACGGCTGCCGCGCTGCCTGCTGTGAGCGGCAGCTGACGGCGCCCGGGTGTGGGGTGGGCCAGCTGGGGACCTGGGGGCTGTCCCCGCGTCGGGACCGCCGGCGTCGAGGGCTGTAAACACTGCCCACCTCGCCGGGAGCAAGCTTGGCCGGTGACGTACCTGCCGGTCGGCTCCATCCTGTCCATCTAGCCGGATGCAGGTGGCACTAGTTTGCGTTATCCTCCTGTTTGTCTTTGCCACCACTCCCTTCGGCTTCCCTGCAGCTGTTCTCTGGTCCAGCAAGTTTTCGTCACCAGGTTGTGACTTGTTACATGTCATTCCTTGCGTATATTCGTGCTAATGCTCATGGACAATAGTCGGAATGAACTGATGATAATACACCAAAATAATAGTAGGGCACTATTGGGGAGTAAACTGGTGCTTCTGAGGATTTGCAAACCTGGGATGCTTACAGTAAAAAAAAAGAAAAAAAAAACAAAAGAAAAAGCCCAAAAAACAACAAGTTGACATTCAAACTTGATAGGATTAATCGGCCGTTGGAAATGGCCTGTCATTGAGTAGATGTTCTAAAATCAGAAGAGATATGTTTAAAATGTAATTTTAGCAGGCTGTGTTCTTGTTGCTGCCCAGCCTGCTGCCTCTTACCGTGTACTGAGTAAACTTTTTCTGTTGAAAAATGTAATTTTTAGGGTTAAGTGGAAATGAAAATACTTAATGCTACTGAGTTTTAGAGAGTTTCTTTTCTTTTCTTTTCTTTTCTTTTCTTTTCTTTTCTTTTCTTTTCTTTTCTTGCTTTCTTTCTTCAGGGCCTGTGTAGCCTTGACTTTCCTGGAAGTAGCTCTGTAGACTAGTTTGGCCTCGAACTCAGAGATCCACCTGCCCCCCCCCCCATCCCCACCCCCATACACACACATCCAATTTAGAGAATTGCTATTTGTTATTGATTTTGAAGGTTCTTAAAGTCAGGCTACCCTCTAATTATACTATATAGTTGAAGGTGACCTTGGACTCTTAGGTCCTCCTGTTTGCCGAAACTCTGGGGGCTAGAATTACAATACATACCACTATTCAGGGCTTATACAGTGTTGGGGAATGACAACTATCAATTGATCTACATCTCTAGCCTTAGAGAATTGCTTTGAAAACCATTGAGTCATGAGCTGTCCGATTCGGTTGGAAATTTGTATACTATGTATACTTTTTACTATTTAAGAACTCTACTTTCTAAGGGTTCTTGTTTTCAGATAACTATTATTGTGCATAGGCAACATTTTTTTCTAATTTTTAAGTGACTGCTTTCTTTAAAAAAAATTCTTGGGATTAAATTCAGAACTTTTCCTGTGGTAAATTAAGAGTGCACAATTTAAGCATGCACCCATGTCTTAGCTATATCCTTAGATGAAAAAAATTTAACTTTGAAAAATTGTTCAGACTAAACACTGCAACATGTTCCTTTGCTACGTTGTTATGAGTAAGTCATGTGCAGAATTTTTCATTTTCCCACTTTATGACAAGGTTAAATAAAATGTAATAGAAGAGGATTAAAAGAAAAAAACTGCTTTTTAACCAGCCTTTCCTGTTTATCACATAACTTTTCTTCACTAAAATAGGCCTGTTCCAAAATGATGTCTATTGTGTTACTATGTTACATATGAGTAGTATGTGGCATATCTTCCTGCTGTGGGGGGTGGAGGGAATTGTCTCATGTATCCCAGGCCGGCTGGCCTTGAATAGAGAGGTAAGTGACTAAGAATGACTTCTCATCCTGCCTCCATTTCCTGAGTGCAAGAGTCAGGCATGTGATGTAGAACATTTAAAAGTTAGACCAGAACATAGACAATATTTGGTTGGTTCTTAGCATCTATTGACTGAATTAAATGAGCACATTTATTTGTCTCTTTGTTTATAAATGTGGCCTGGAACTCACAGAGATCCACCTGCGTCTGCCTCCCGGGTGCTGTGATTATAGGCATGTGTCATCACCACCTGGTGAGTGAGAGCATTAGGCTAGATTTTACTTTTCTCCTAAGTGTAATGAATGTCATAGTTACGTGGCAAAACATTTAATAACGTGTTAACTTTTCCTTTTTTCTTTTTTTCTTTGAGACCTTTTGCTTTTTATCTTGGGCTGGTGTAAAACTTTATGTGGCATCTGGATTGGCCTTGGATTCTTGGTTCCCTTGCCACAGCTTCCTTACATATCTATCTATATTTGTGTGTATATATCTTCTACACTATGCATATTTGCTCATTTGTTAATTTATAAAGGGTCTCATATAGTACAGGCTGGCCTGAAGCATATTGTATAGCCAAGGATAACCTTGAATTCCTCTTCCTCCTTCATTTGTGGGCCAACACTATTGACTTTGTTTTGAGGTAGGGTCTTACATAGAAGCCTGATTGTCCTCGTACCTACTGTGTAGTTTCTGTAAGCCTTGACCTCTTGATAAACCTACCTTAGATTCCAAATGAAGGGATTATCCTCCATCCCCCAAGTACTAGAATTATGTATCTGTTTTTGTTTTTGTTGTTGTTGTTTTTGAGATTGCTTTCTAGCTCTGGTTGGCCTGATACTTGATTTGTAGATCAAGCTGGTTTCTAACTTGAGGCTGTCTTTTTGTCTCAGCCTCTTGTATGGGGATTAGAGGATTGCACTACCACACATGGCTTAATATATGCATTATATCTAGGAATATGCTTCTTTCCTTTTTAATCTTTTGTTTGTTGGTTTGGTTTGGTTTGGTTTGGTTTTCTGAGACAGGGTTTCTGTAGCCTTGGTTTTCCTGGATCACCTGCCTCTATCTCCTGAGTACTGGAATTAAAGGCATGTTCCACCACCACCACGACACAGCCCATCCTTAATTTTTTAAAAAATTAATTATTTTCGCCGGGCGTGGTGGCGCACGCCTTTAATCCCAGCACTCGGGAGGCAGAGGCAGGCGGATTTCTGAGTTCGAGGCCAGCCTGGTCTACAAAGTGAGTTCCAGGACAGCCAGGGCTACACAGAGAAACCCTGTCTCGAAAAACCAAAAAAAAAAAAAAAAATTAATTATTTTCTATGTATGAGTGTTTTGCCTGTGAACCACATGCCTGCATTGGCCTGAGCAGGCTAGCAGAGGGCATCAGATGCCCAGGAATTGGAGTTACAGCCAATTGTGAGCTACATTGTGGGTGATGGAAATCTTACCTGGGTCCTCTAAAAGAGCAGCTTAACCACAGAGCTAATCTTCCCTTCCTCTTCCTCCTCCTCCTCCTCCTTCTTCTTTTTCTTTTCTTTTCTTTCTTTTTTTTTTTTTTTTTTTTTTTTTTTTTTTTTTTTTTTTTTTGTGGGAAGGGAATTAAACAGGGTTTCACACTGTAGCCCTGCCTAGCCTGGAATTCACTTTGTAGCTCAGGCTGGCCTTGAGTTTGAACATTGATTCTCCTACTCTCTTTTGGGATTATAGACATGAGCTACCCGGCTACTTTTCATTTTCTTAAACTTTAATCAACAAGGTGTTATACAGTGCATTCTTAGAGGTTTTCCCACCAACCTCAATTAACTTTTGTTGGTTAGTAAAAGTTTATAGGTCATTGGTTTAATAATCTTCCCCTTCCCTGAACTTATTTTAGCTTAGCGACATTTGTTGAAGACCAGGTCTATGCCAGGATTTGTGCTGCTTTTTAAAGATACATAGGAGCCATGCATGCCTGGATACAGGCCTGTAAGCCCAGCTATGTAGGAGTCTGAGGTAGGAAGATTGCAAGTTCATGGCCAGTCTGTAAAATTTAATGAAAATGAAAAGTATAAAACAGGTTGGAAATAGAGCTCAACAGTAGATCTTTTCCCTAACATATATAAGACCCCAGGTCAATGTCCAGTCCTGAAAAACAAAAACAAAACAAAAAACAAAAAAGGAATGTGTGAGGTGTGAGATATATAAGTCTTGCTGAAAATCAAATAGGGATTCAAAACCAATGCAAGATGTGCCACAAAAATATCCCCCTTTTTAAAAAAATGGAGCTGGGCAGTGGTAGTGCATACCTACAACAGCACTCAGGAGACAGAGTTCCAGGCCAGCTAGGGCTATACAGAGAAACCCTGTCTTGAAAGAGAAAGAGAAATTCATTTGAATAACATCGTTCATGTTGGGGATTAAACCCAGGGCTTTTCACATGCCTGCCAGTCCATCTTAAGTAGCTCTGATAAAAACATTTACAGATTTTAATTACAGTTGTGTTTGAGCAGTTACCTGCATGTGTGTCTGCACCATGTACATGTAGTGCTCACAGAGGCCAAAAGAGGGCACTGGGTCCCCTGGGTCTGTAGTTACAGACAGTGGTGAGCTGCCATGTAGGTGCTGGGAATAGAACCTAGTTCTACTGGAAGAGCAGCCATTGATTTTAACCACTGAGCCATGGCCTCAGCCCCTACATAAATATTTTTTGATGGGGTCATATTTCTACTTAGAAATTTAAAATTCTATTTGTAACTGGAATAGTAATTATACTATTTGTTTAAAATAGCATTTCGAAGTTATAAATTGTTCACCAATATTGCTAGCTAGCTCTTTAAAACTGATTTGGTTTGTGTGTGTGTGTATGTGTTTGGATTTTTTTTTTCAGTGCAACTTTTATGGGAATTATCTAAACAATTCTAAACAAAAAGTGATGAACTTTTCTTTCCAGTTAAATAGTTCATGAAAGATTAATGAGAAATGAATTTGAGGGATTGTGGTTACAAAAAAATTACAATGTATAGTTCATTGATGTCCATTTAAGAATATTGTCCATATGAGTTCCAGGACAGCCAAGGCTACACAGAGAAACCAAAAGAAAAAAAAAATATTGGCCATTGTAAAGGCATTTCTTCTACTCTGGTGTGAGGTTTGGATCTTTATAAAGATTTGATGTTTATAGCAGCATTACTGTATCTTCCATATTACTTTGTATGTGCTTTAACCATGAGTTTACTTTTATAGGATTTCTATAATTGGCCTGATGAATCATTTGATGAAATGGACAGTACACTTGCTGTTCAGCAGGTAATAAAATTTTCTTTTATAACTCTCACAACAAACATTTTATATCTTTGGCATAGTTGAATAATCCCATTTTATGTATGAGGGGGCACAAACCAGATTCCATTGGGTTAATGGAATGGCCATTTAACAATGTATTCAAAGCTCATTTTATTAAGTATGCTATGAAATTTGAATATATAAGGAATTAAAAGTAATTAAATGACAAATTAGAATAACTAAATAGAAATAAAATGCTATACCTTTGATAACATATTTTTGAGATCTGTATATTTTTATGATTGTAGTTCATATTATACCCTCTATGTGAAAACAGAGATGTTTTTCTTTAGCTCATCACTACTATCTCCTGACTCCTGCACATTGGCTCCCAAGGAGGGCTTCCAAAGCATATTTTGTTTCAGTAGTACCTTGGGAGATTTCTAGACATTCTTGTTGAGAATCACTTTCTATACTGTGTTAGGTTTTAGCCCCCAACCCCCATTAAAAAGTGGTGGTTCTTTCAAATTAAATAGAATCAGGAGTTTGGTGAAAGAAACATATTTATGGCTAATTGTTAAAGTTCAAATTAAGGGGTTAATTGTGGTTGCTGGCCACAAGATAAAGCCAGTCAATATTCTAGCTTAGAGTGGGGAGCAGTTCGTGAGTATCTTACTGCTAACTTAAGTGTTACTGATGGTTGATGGCTTTTAGGGAAGAAGAGTTAGTTTTCTTTAAGGATATTTATTGTTCCTGGTAGGTCTCCATGTCACAGTGGATAGTCCCACACCCACAAGTATATGGACAGCACAAATTGAAGTTGATGGATTATTAAATTAAAAAGAGGACATGAAGTTGAGGGTATAGAGAAGTGGGGTGGAACTAGGAGGAATTAAGTGGAAGAATTGGAGTAAATAAAATCAAAACATATAAAGTTCTTAGTTAATAAGAAAAAAATGGCAGAAAATAGGATATACAGGGGCAGGATGTATTGCTCAGTGGTAGAGCACTTATATAGAGTGCCTGAGGGGCTAAGTTTGATTCCCTTGCACTGTAGGAGAAAGAAGGTAATATTTAAAAAAGAAAAAAGATGTCTGTAAAGCCACAAAACTCATAACAAAAGCCAAAATAACAGCAAACCCCAGAGAAATTGGTATGGAATAGATTAGATTAGGTATAAATTAAGTAAAGTTTTTGTTATTTTTTTAGGAGAATGAGGAGTTCAGTGTGTGCTGGGAATGAAACCCAGGGCCTCACACATGCTAAGCAAGTCCTCTACCACTGAGCTATTTCCAGAGTTACAGCTCACCTTCTTATATCATCATATTTGAAGTAAATTTCCTATAACCAACATAGAACTGTGGGTTTTATTTTTTCATTTTATTAGTATTTGTCTATTAATTTCTATATTATATTATTTAAAATTAATGCAGTTATTTGCAGATATGTTTAGAATTAGGTTAACTTTTATTGCTTGTTTTCAGTTCTCTGATTTTTAAAATTTGTAATTTATTTTGTGTGTAGTGTTTCAGTGCCTGTGTGTATGACTGTGCACCAGGCGCATGGTGTAGGAGCCTGTGGAGGTCAAAAGAGGACATTGGAGCCCCAGAAATGGTGTTACAAGCTCTTGTCAGCCACCATGTGGGTACTGGGAACTGAACCCAGTCCTCTGCAAGAGCAGCAAGTGCCCTTAACCACTGAGCCTACTCTCCAGTAGAATGGTAGTTGGGGGATAGGGAGTCCTTATTTTGAGATGAGCCCTCCTATTTGCCAGCTGGCCTCAAACTTGAATAGCCAAGGATGACCAATTTCCTAATCCTCCCAATCCTCTACTTTTCTAGTGTTAGCATTAGAGGTATGCGACACCTTATCTGGTTTATGTGGTGCTAGGTTTTGAACTTGGGCCAGGGCTTCATGCTAGGCAGGTAGTTTATCAACTAGCTAATACCCTTAGCCTTCAGTTTGTTCTGTTTGTCTTTTTTTCTTCTTGTAAGTCACTTTTCCACCTTTTGACAGGTTATTTGACTCTTTTAGCATTGTTTTAATTGTAATTTTGAGTTGTAATTGTAATTCTGTGTGTGTGTGTGTGTGTGTGTGTGTTTCTTTTGTTTGGTGATAGCATAGATTACTAAAGTCTTACATTCATAGCCTACGTATGTAGAATGAAGTATTTATTATTACAGTTATTATTACCCTTACATGGACTCCTTTTCTCACTGTTTTTACTTCTTATTCTCTTATATATTTGTAGACATTTATTGAAACCCAGTCAGACAGTGATATTTTCTTTGGTAGGACTAAAGAGTGAATTTAAGCACTTCGTAGGTACTAGGCAATTTCTCTACCATTGAACTATGTATTTGTAGACTTTTTTTTTGACAAACTTTATTATTTACTGTCTGTATATGTTATCCTGTGTATGAAGGTACATGTTGGACATGGTGCTTGTATGGAGGTCAGAGGACATAGTTCTCCTCTTTCTACCTTTATTTTGGTTTCAGAGATTGAGCTCAGGGTATTCCACTTGTAAGTGAGCACCTTTTCTTGATGAGCCTTCTCACTGACACAATGTTTCTTTTATTTTGGCTTGAGGAGACAGTTTCACTCTTTAGCCTGGTCTGGCTTTGAAATCATGACAGTCTTATTTTGACCTCCCAAGAGCTGGAGTTAGGGGTGTGAGGCATCATACCCAACTTGAGAGTTATTGTTATTTTATCTTACTGAGACATGGTCTCACTGTGTAGCTCTTGGTGGACCTGCCCTCCCTGTGGAGAGTAGGCTGGCCTCAGACTCATAGAGCTCATCTGTCTGTGCCTTCCAAGTTCTGGGATTAAAGATTCGCACCACCCTGCCATGTAATTTCTGTTACTTCTAATGTTTTAAATTTCCTTTTATTTTTCTTTCCTTGAAGAACTTTTTAGCAGTTTTTGTTTTAGCATGGTTTGTTGTCTAGGAATTCTCTTTTCTTTTGCTTGCTTGTTTTCTTTTTGGTGCTAGTGTGAGTCTAGAACCTTGCAATACTAGCAACCACTGTGGTCTCTGCCTTTAGTTTGAAAATATCTTTATCTTCATTTATTAAGGATATTTTGGAAGATAGAGAATTCTGGTTGGCAGTTCTTTTAGTACTTCTTTCATTTTTAAAAATTACACTTATTAGGGGGAGATATGTGGGTACACATATAGAGGACAGAGGATAGCTTGAAGATGATTGGTTCTTTCCCTCCAACTTGTTGATCTTAGGGATCAAACTCAAGTTGTCATGTGCCTGAGCCATCTTTCTGTCTCTCTTCCATGTGTTTTGATGAGAAAGAAGTGGCTAGTTGATTTCTGTTGGTCTTTTTTTTTTTTTTTAGTCTTTTATTAGTCAGCATTTCTACAATGAAATACTTTAGAGTTTACACAAATAACCTGTCTCAAGACCTCTGGAGGTCTTGTGGTCTTGTTTTATTTTCTTGAGACAGGGTTTCTCTGTGTAGCCCTGACTATCCTGGAACTTTCTCTGTAAACCATGCTGTCCTCAAACTCACAGAGATCCACCTGCCTTTGCATCCTGAGTGCTGGGATCAAAGGTGTGTAATACCCAAACCCAGGGGTTCTGGATGGGGTTTTTTTCTTTGAGATTGGATGACCCTAATGCTTTGTCCCCCAGAAGGAGTTAAATGGCAACCATGAGCTCTTACCCTCAGGTTCTTAGGGATACTGTTTCTACTTAAACCTGAAGAGAACTCAACCTCACATCTAAGATGTGCTTCTCACTCTTGAGCCAGAACTGGAAAGTGCCGTACAACCCCCAAAGTGTTTGTGACCCTGTTGTGGGTTAAGAACCACTGTTACAGACCTATTTGAGCATCCTAGTATTCACTTTTGAGTTTCAACCTTTGTCAGTTTTAGGGAAGGGGTTACTGGAAAGAGCAATAAGCAAACAGCCAGTTCAGTGACATCTGTTCCTTCTGCTCTTTATGTTTCTGAGACCTCAGATTTTTGGTGCTATTTTTTTTTTTATTATATATTCTTATACCTCTACTTCTCTTCCACTCCTTATTCCACCCTAATCCCTTCTAACCCCCTAACACCTCTGACTCCTCTCAGGGCTCTGGCATTTATACCCTCCTCAGGATCCCTAGAATTTTAACTATCTGCAGCTGGCAAAGATCATGCCCCTCCTACTGCCCAGAGCAAATTGTAATCACCTACTGAGAAGCATCCTCTTATTCACATGGGGGTTTAAACAAAAGCATGTTCATATACTGTAACTGGGTTTTTAAAGAAACCAAAATTCTCACTACATTAGATAGCAGAGCCAGTTGCAGTCAGACCAGGTTATGCTTTCATTCACAGGTAAAGAAAGATTGCTATGTTCATTCCATCTTCTCTGAAATTGGAAACCATAAAATAATTTTGTGTGCAGTTACATTATATATAATACTTGTAGCCCTGACTGTCCTGGAACTTGCTCTGTAAACCATGCTGTCCTCAAACTCACTGAGATCCACCTGCCTTTGGTCCCAAATTATTTCTAAAAACTGCCTTAGAAAATACTATTAGGTCATTATAATTAAAACCCCAGGATTTAAATATAACAAAAAGAATGATGTTTTGCCTGTTGGGTTTTTTTGTTTGTTTGTTTTGTTTTTGTTTTTGTTTTTGAGACAGGGTTTCTCTGTATAGCCCTGGCTGTCCTGGAACTCACTTTGTAGACCAGGCTGGCCTAGAACTCCGAAATCCGCCTGCCTCTGCCTCCCAAGTGCTAGGATTAAAGGCGTGTGCCACCATGCCCGGCCCTTGCCTGTTGTTTTTTAATAAGCATGATCTCACTATGTAGCATTAGCTGGCTTCAAATTCACAGAGATCTGCTTTTCTCTGCTTCTCGAGTGCTTCTGCTTCCACATCTGTAGTTCATCATTGAAGGAACTCAGGACAGGAACTTAATCAGGGCAGGAACCTGAAGCCAGGACCTGATGTCTCACTCCTCATGGCTTGCTCAGCTTTCTTTCTTTTCTTTTTTTGGGTATGTGTGTGTGTGTGGGGGGGGGGTTGAGACAGGGTTTCTCTGTATAGCCCTGGCTGTCCTGGAACTCACTTTGTAGACCAGGCTGGCCTCAAACTCAGAAATCCGCCTGCCTCTGTCTCCCGAGTGCTGGGATTAAAGGCGTGCACTACCACGCCCGGCCTTTGCTTATAGAACCCAGAACCACCTGCCCAGTGCAGGCATCACCCACAATGTGCTAGGCCATCACCTATCAATAACTAATTAAGAATATATCTTTGCTTGGTTAAAGTCACATCAAGATATTTAATATTATTTGTGACTATTGTGAAGGGTATTGTTTTCCCAATTCCTTTCTCAGCCCATTTCTCTTTTAAGTAGAAGAAGGCCACTGATTTGTTAGAGTTAATTTTATATCCAGCCATTTTGCTGAAGTTTTTTATTAGCTGTAGGAGTTCTCTGGTAGAATTTTTGGGGTCACTTATGTATATTATCATATCATCTGCAAAATGGCATTTTGACTTCTTCCTCCCCAATTTGTATTCCTTTGATCTCCTTTTGTTGTCTAATTGCTCTGGTTAGGACTTTGAATACAATATTGAATACACAGGGGGAAAGTGGCAGTCTAGTCCCTGATTTTAGTGGGATTGCTTCAAGTTTCTCTCCATTTAGTTTGATGTTGGCTACTGGTTTGCTATATATTGCTTTTTACTATGTTTAGGTATGGGCCTTGAATTCCTGATCTTTCCAAGACTTTGATCATCAATGAGTGTTGGATTTTGTCAATGCTCTTTCAGCATCTAATAAAATGATCATGTGGCTTTTTTTCTTGAGTTTGTTTATATAGTGAATTGCATTTATGGATTTCCATATATTGAACCATTCCTGCATCTCTGGGATGAAGCCTATTTGGTCATGGTGAATGATCGTTTTGATGTGTTCTTGGATTCAGTTGGTGAGAATTTTATTGAGTATTTTTGCATTGATGTTCATAAGGGAAATTGGGCTGAAGTTCTCTTTCTTTGTTGGGTCTTTGTGTAGTTAGGTATCAGCGTAACTGTGGCTTCATAGAACGAATTTGGTAGTGTTCCTTCTGTTTTTGTTTTTGTGGAATAGTTTGAGAAGTATTGATATTAGGTCTTCTTTGTAAGTCTGATAGAACTCTGCACTAAAACCATCTGGACCTGGGCTTTTTTTAGTTGGGAGACTTTTAATGACTGCTTCTATTTCCTTAGGGGTTATGGGATTGTTTAGATGGTTTATCTGATCCTGATTTAACTTTGGTACCTGGTATCTGTTTAGAAATTCGTCCATTTCATCCAGATTTTCCATTTTTGTTGATTTTGTAGTAGGATCTGATGATTTTTTTGAATTTCCTCAGGTTCTGTTGTTATGTCTCCCTTTTCATTTCTGATTTTGTTAATTTGGATACTGTCTCTGTGCCCTCTAGTTAGTTTGGCTAAGGGCTTATCAAAGAAGCAGCTCCCGGTTTTGTTGATTCTTTGTATAGTTGTCTTTGAGATGGACAATGACTCCTCTTTTACTTGAATAGTCAGAGACCAATATTAATTGGCCCATTTCCAAAATTGTTATGTTATAGGGGCCTGAGGAGAAAGAAATAAGGAAATGGCTTATCAGTTAAATATTCAGAACATATATTATTTGTGAATTTTATTTGCTATCTTATATAAGCATAATAATTCATTACTTAAAATAGTAACACCAAAATATCATTAACCACAGGTTAGCATAACAGATAAATAATAGTAATGAAAATGTTTGAACTATGAGGCTATGAAAGCTGGATGCAGGGCTGAGATGTAAAGTGTTTACATATGCTGAGAAAGGATACCAATGCACTGTGGGCTAGCCACATTTATTTGTTAAACCACAGGACTGAAAAGTGTAATAATGTAGAGTACAATAAAAATGAGCTATGAACATACTGAACAGGTTGTATGTATGTATTTAAAAACATATGAGTATACATAAATGTATGTAACAATGAAAAAAGCAGTCATGAAATTGAAGGAGAGAAGGAGGGGGGTTATGGGAGGGTTTGGAAGGAGAAAAGGGATGGGGGGGGGATGATGTAATTTTATTATAATACCAAAAGGTAAAAGGTAATTTTAAAAATGAGTTTTAGATTTAAACATGAATTTTAAACATATGAGTATATGTTGGAGGAAGGGGAGATTTGGAAAGAATTATTGTGTGGAATTTGAGGTGGTTCAGATTAGTTGCATATACTTAAGAGCATTAAAACTTAAGATCATTAGGATGAGCTGAAAAAAATCTGAAAAAATTCTAGGCATTATGTGCCCATATTAGCATCTCATGGGAGACTGAGGGGCAAGGATGACTTGAGTGCTAAGCCAGTCTGGGTGACATAGTGAGAACCCATTCCCTCCCCACAAGTCCCCACAATGCAAGGGGTTTACATTGGAACTCAAATCAAGTGTATTAGCACATGCCTGTAATTTCATTACTAAGAAGGCAAAGAGTTGATGTTCAATATAGCCTTGGTAGTGCATGCCTTTAATCCCAGCACTTGGAAGGCAGAGGCAGACTGATCTCTGCGTTGAAGGCCAGCCTGGGTCACCTAATATGGCCAAGAGGAATGAGGCTGGTTAGAGAGTCCACAGCAAGACTTAAGCCGTGGCAATTTTATTGAGAGTAGTCAGACTTTTTATACCTTTATTAGAAAGAGAATATGGTGACAATTGCCAGGATCTTTACTACATATGTAGTTGTCAGGATACAATAATGTTTGCAAACTTTACAGGGTAAAAATTATTAATGTCTAAAGACCAATTGTCCTGTCAAGCTTCTATGCTGCTATAACTTCTAAGGGAACATACAGAGAAACACAGAGTGACTGAACACTTTACTACCTGAGGGAGTGCATTGGTCTCTCAGGAACTGCAAGGTACATGTGCCCCAGGACCTAACCTGAAAAACCTATGACATATGCCTGTCAAGGCAGCTAAGCAAAGCCCACTCCATGGTTCCTTTCACATAGCAAATTCCAGGACCTCCAGAGCTACACAGTCTCAAAACCCAAAAAATATTAAACATACTTAGCATGAAATTTAGCATCCAGTATAATTTAATTAACCATAAGAACTTCTTTCTTTATAGTATATTCAACAGAACATAAGGGCAGACTGCTCCAATATTGACAAAATTCTTGAACCACCTGAAGGCCAAGATGAAGGTGTATGGAAGTATGAACATTTAAGGTAGGTCTTTAGGAAATCTCAGGATAGTACTAACAGTTCTAGTAATAATACACTAATAATAAGTACCTCTTAATGAAAATTATGACTCAAGTAAATTTTGTATAAAGCAGAACAATTTTTGTGTGTGTGTGTCTTTTGGTTACTTTGAGACAAGTTCTTATGTAGTAGCCCAGGTCTTGATCCCACTTGTCTCCACCTTCTACAAGTGCTGGGATTGAAGACAAGTGATGTCACAGCTGGCATAGATCTCCTACTTCAGCCGCCTGAGTGCTAGAATTAGAATTACAAGCATGTGAATTGTAGGAAGCCGCCCAGCGGACGGTGAAGCCCCTGCCCGGCCTCTGGCAACCGGCAAGAAGCCCCCGCCCGGCCTCCAGCCGGGAAGGCCGTCCGGCTCCGCCCCATTACAAGATGGCGCGGACTGGCAAGCTGCCAGGGGTGGGAGCCTAGGGGAGGGAGCCTAGTGCGCATGCGCAGCTCTCTCTTCAGGCCCTCCTCAAGCAATAGCCCCTCCCGAGCGGGCAATATGCTAATGAGGTGTGGCTTGTGGCACTAATGAATGGGCAATATGCTAATGGGTGTGGCTTGTGGCACCAATGAACGGGCCACATGCAAATGAGGTATAGCTTGGTACGCCAATCCGCATCCACTACGATTCCCCCCCCTCCCCTGGGAGAGTATACAAGCAGCAGCTCTGCTGCTGTCCTGGGTCCTGGGAATCTACTATCAAGGTGCTCCAGAATAAAGCTGACTGAGAAGATCCTGGTGGTGATGTGACTTTCTTGCTGGTTGAGGGAGGCGCGCCGCAATGAATGGTTATTGTTAATTCCAACTGAGTTATAACGATTCAAATCTCCTAATAGCTCATATTGAACCTCTGTGATTAGGAAAAGGTGCCCCTTTGAAAGACTCGTAATCATGGTAGGCTCTGGATTGTCTTTTCATTGTGTTAGATCTGTAGTAGATTGACTTAAAGCTGTCAGTTTTGTGCTTTTGCCAGATTATATTTGCAGCACTGCCAAATGAGCTAGTTGGACTGTATAAGCCTATGCTTATCATTGCCAGTCTTTGTTACTTCTTAGTCAACAATAAATCAGAACCACATAAAACACAGTTTGCTGATATGAAGTAGTAGTCAGTGATAGGTGATCAAAAATAGTGTCATTTAGTATGATCTATCTTCTGTCACAGTGTTATTTTTTACAGTCTTAAGCACAGAATTACCCAGGAAAGGAAGTATAATCATTAAAAAAATAAAAATGTATCCTTCGCTTTTTGTTTTTTTCCATTAAAATATACTTAAGTAGGCTGGGCATGATGACAAAGCCAGATTTCTGTGAGTTTAAGGCCATCCTGCCAGCAGGTACTACATAGTGGGGATCTATATCAGATAAAGTAATACATTAAAGTATACTTAAATAAATAGTGACTTTAATTAATGTTTCATATATGACCTTTTTTCTTTTTTTTCTTTTTGGTAACCTGTTTTATCTTCTAAATACAAGGCTTTAATATTGCATTTTTGGGGAACCAAAGTGTTTTTGTTTGATGAAGAAACAGTTGTGACTCTACCTTGATAGAGTGGATACATATCATAGGTAGGATTTTTAGAGTGAACACATTCAGTAGTGTGACAACTATAAAATACATTTATTTTTATTATAGAGGATTGTCTTACATTAAATGTTTACCTAAAATTATCTGGCATTCATTATAATTTCCTTTATTTTTAGTATATTAAAAAATACTGGCTTGGGAGGCAGAGGCAGGCGGATTTCTGAGTTTGAGACCAGCCTGGTCTACAAAGTGAGTTCCAGGACAGCCAGAGCTCTACAGAGAAACCCTGTCTCGAAAAACCAAAAAAAAAAAAAAAATACTGAGAACCGGGCATGGCTGGCACATTGATCTTAGAACTTGGGAAATGAAGACAGGAGCTAAAGTCATCCTCAGCTGCATATCAAGTTTAAGGGCTATATGAGACTAGCTCAAAAAATTTTTTTAAGAGTAGTAAATGGATTTTAGACATTGTATAAGCTTCACAGTTTTTTTTTTTTTAAGAATATCCTGGAAACACCAAATTCTAACAAAAATCAGGAAGTTACATTCATACATTCAAGATGTATGTATTACATACATTCTGATATGTTTTAATCTATGCATGTAAACAGTAGTGAAATGAAGAACTTAAATTTTGTACATTGTATGTAGGACAGCTTTTGAAACTTCTGTTCTATATATTTTGTTGTGCTGGGAAATGAACCTAGGACCTTGTGCATACATACTAGGTTCACTAGTGTTCTTAATAGTCATGGTCTCAGCCCAGACTTTGTAGTTGCTGCTCCTTCTCTGTTTATTTTGTGTGGTGGTGATGGTGGTGGTGTGTGTGTGTGTGTGTTCCCTCGTGGATATGTGTGCAAGGAACCAGGTGTATGCATTCATGTGTGCATGCCTGTTTATATGTTTATGTGTATATGAGTGTGGATGTGCATATTCGTGTGGAGACCTGAAGTTAATATCAAGATTCTTCTTTGATTTCTCGCTACCTCATTTGTTAAGACATAGTCTACCATTGAACTAGCTTGCTCAAGGGATCCTCCTTCTCTTCCTTTTAAGTGTTAGAATTTCACAAGGGCCACCATGCCCACCTGGTGTGTTGAGTCCTGACTGTTTTTTTTTGGATGGGGGTGGATTAGGGACAGGATCTCTCTCTATGTAACCCTGGCTGTTTGGGAACTCATTATGTAGAACAGATTGGCCTTGAACCTACAGAGATACATCTGTCTCCTGTCACCACTCACCTCACCTGGCATGATTTAGTGTTTGTTTATTGTAGGTTTTTGTTTTTTGTCTCAAGACAGGATTTGTCTGTGTGGTTAGCCTCAAGAAATCCACTTGCCTCTGCCTCCTGAGTACTGGGATTAAAAGCATGCACTATCTATCATGCCTGGTTAAGTATGAAAGTTCTAATCTATAAAAAAGGTTTAGACTTTTTTTGTGTGTGTAATTGTATATAGAAAAACACCTACATAATTTTTATATAACGGAAACATCTTTCATGTTTAATCATACAAATCAACAACTTCCTATCCTTCAGTTGATCATAATCAGAAGTATTACCACATATACACGGTTAATGTGAACACCTTTGTAACATAACTGTATACAGTTCTGAAAACGGCATTACAATAGATTCTCAGTACATGTTTTCCTAGAGTCTTGGTGAAATTTCTAAGTTACTATCCAGAAAAATTAAACAGATTTTTATTGCATAAAAGGGTAACCAGCTTGGCCACCTTACAAAATAAAAGAAGAAAATAAACAAAGCCTGGATAATAAATGTGCTTTTTGCATTTTTAGGCAATTCTGCCTTGAACTAAATGGACTTGCTGTCAAACTTCAGGTAGTATTTTTCTTTATGTTAAAGCTATAATTCAAAGTTCTCATTTTTAAAAATAATTTTGTATGCTTAGATTTTTCCAGTATTTCTTAATCCTTTTTATATTATATATAGAAATATTATAACCCAAATGACCATTTTTTCCATTATCATTCTACATATTAAAAAAATAAAATTATTTTTAACAGAGTGAATGCCATCCAGATACCTGTACTCAGATGACAGCAACTGAACAATGGATTTTTCTTTGTGCAGCTCATAAAACTCCAAAAGAGGTGAGAATTGAGAGCTTTCAGTACCTGCTCATTTGGCACCATTACTTTGGGCCTGAAGTGAGTCCAAACACTTCAGATGGGAGCATTTAGGGAAGCAAGTCTGCATCCAAGACACAGAGTGAAGACCTGCTTCCTCCAACTAGGCCTCATTTCCCAGAGTTTCTAACACTTCTCTGAGAGACTGGCCAGCTGGGAACCACATCTTCAGTAGATAAGCCCTTGGGGAACATTCCATATCCATATATGAACAGAAATATTGTGGAATGTAGTGGGCGTAGTTGTATGATATTATACTTAACACTGCTGAATTTGTTTAATATATGTGGGTGTGATGTATGGTTAGTTTTGTGTGCAGGTGTGTACATGCACCTGTGGAGATAGAGAAGTCCATAACCCTATACTCCCATGAGGCCAGTCTTTCATTGAACCTGGAGCTAGGCTGGGAGCCAGCAAGCCTAGAGATCCCCTTTCTCTTTCCCCACCACCCAAACTATGCTTAAGTTCTAGGTGCTTCTGGTCATGTCAGCGTTTTATATATATGTTTGGGATTTGAACTCAGGTCCTCATGATTACACTTAGCCACCGATCATCTCCCCAGACCTCTAAAACTGCTGAATGCAACCTGAGAGAGAGAGAGAGAGAGAGAGAGAGAGAGAGAGAGAGAGAGGGAGGGAGGGAGGGAGAGAGAATGAATGTATATGAGAATTATGTCTACATGCATGTATGTGCATACTGTGGCACAAAATGTGTGGAGGTCAGACTTATGTATAACAACTACAACCTTGTGTAAGTCATTAATCATTCAAAGATTCTATTTCTCCAGTTCTACTGAAGGTTAGAGTAGATAATCCAGTGTTCTTCCTGTTTCTAAATATTGTTTTCTTAGGTTTAGTGTTGGAATGAAATTAGGAAATTGGTTAATGTATCTTCTAGAAGCCTGATATTATAACTCACAGTAATAACAGCTTTATTTATTGATGGGTTGCATTTCATGGTCATTCTGAAATTGGAAGGCACTTTTTCTTCGAGTATGTTTGTGTCTTTAGAATAAGATACCTGACATGTGCCGGGCGTGGTGGTGCATGCCTTTAATCCCAGCATTCGGGAGGCAGAGGCAGGCGGATTTCTGAGTTTGAGGCCAGCCTGGTCTACAAAGTGAGTTCCAGAACAGCCAGGGATAGACAGAGAAACCCTGTCTTGAAAAACCAAAAAAAAAAAAAAAAAAAAAAGGTACTTGACATGGTTAATTGTATTCTTGATTGGATTGAGAACAGGTTTGGAGATGAATAAAGTATAAGGTATATCAGAGGGCATTTACAGATACTTAAATCATGAGAGCCCTGACATAATAAATGGTTTAATGCCCTGATGGTTATAAAGTTTGAATAGTGTTGAGAGATGGAAAAAATGGGAAGGCTGAATTTGGTTAGAAGCAGGATGCTGGAGATTGTTCTCTGAAGGGCATTTTCTCACAAAACCCCTTGCTGTTGTGGACTGCTCCCTGTCTCTCTGCTGATACCTCCCTCGCTCCCTCCCTCCCTCCCCGGTCTTCCCGCCATGGTGGACTAAAACCTCTAAAAAGAAACCTTTCTTTTTTTTTTTTTTTTTTTTTTTTTTTTTTAAAGATTTATTTTATTTATTATACGTAAGTACACTGTAGCTGTCTTCAGACACTCCAGAAGAGGGAGCCAGATCGGATGGTTGTGAGCCACCATGTGGTTGCTGGGATTTGAACTTATCACCTTCGGAAGAGCAATCGGGTGCTCTTACCCGCTGAGCCATCTCACCAGCCCCAAACTTCCTTCTTTATGTTGCTTCTGTCAAACATTTGGTTACTGTGGTAAGAAAAACTAGAAAATATTGCCTAAGAAAAGAGAGGCCTTTTTGTTAATGAATTTAAATTTTGTCTTTTCTAGTGTCCTGCCATAGATTATACAAGACACACACTGGATGGTGCTGCATGTCTTCTGAATAGCAATAAATATTTTCCCAGCAGGTAAACAAAATCTTTAAACATGGTATTCAGCATTTTTGGGTTTCATTTAAAAGATTGATGTTTGAAAATTAAAGTTAGGGTTTTGGTTATAATTTTTTTGTAAGTATACAGTTGACTTGTTCAGATTGAGTTTGAAATTAAGGTTGTGGTTAAGCATCAGAACTTGTCTCCGTCCACTCATAGACAGACTAGTTTAGTCAGTGTAGACCCTGCTGCCCCATGCTGCTCCTTCTCTAGGACTCTTCTCACCAAGCAGTAGAATCTGCTTCCCTGATGGACAGAGGAGCCGACTTGCTTATAATCATGGCATCGTCATTACATGCGTGTATATCATGCATTTATCATATACAGTTTTGATACTGTTCACTCTGTTGCCCTCTTACCTCACTCACCCCTTTCAAAACTCTTCCCAACAGGCCCTCTTCTGTTTCTCTTGTTTTTTTTCCTCTTCCTCTCTCCTCTCTTTTCCTCTTCCTCCTCCCTCTCTCTGCAGCCTGCCCCATCTTTTGCCCTAGGAAATTTCATTAGGGTTGCTTAGATACATGGATGAAAGTTGGATACAAAAGTGTGTGCACTTACACTTACAGCACTGTAGCCTTGATCCAGATGCTTCTCTGCCTTGGGTATAACCAGTACCGAACTTGGGAATGGAGAAGATTGGATTGTATGTTTGTAACGTTTTGTCCAACCTGTGAATCTTTTGGTTTCTCTTCTTTTTTTAGGGTTAGCATAAAAGAATCATCTGTAGCAAAACTAGGATCAGTGTGCCGTAGGATTTATAGAATATTTTCACATGCCTATTTTCATCACCGGCAGATATTTGATGAATATGAAGTAAGTATATGTCTCAGCTTGCTTTATATTTCTGTGATAAAGACCATGACCAAAAACAGCTTGGAGAGAAAAGGGTTTATTGCTACTTACAACTCTTAGGTTACACTTCATTACTGGGGAAGTCAGGGCAGTAACTTGAGGCAGAAAATGGAGCAGAGGCCGTGGAGGACCACTACTGCTTATCTTGCTTCTTCTGGCTTCCTCAGCCTGATTTCTTTTTGTTGTTTTGTTTTGTTTTGTTTTGTTTTGAGACAAAATCTCATATAGCCTTGACCAACATAGAACTCAGTATGTAGACCAGGTTGGCCTCAAAAATCTTTTTTTTTTTTTTTTGTTACAGAATTTTTTTCTTTCTTTTTTTTTTTTAATTGGATATTTTATTTATTTACATTTCAAATGTTATCCCTTTTCCTAGTTTCCCCCAGAAACTCCCTATCCTATCCCCATCTCCCCCTCCTTCTATAAGAGTGCTCCCCACCCACCCACTCACTCTCATCTCCCTGCCCTAGAATTTGCCTACACAGGGGCATCAAGACTTCATAGGACTAAGGGCCTTTCCTCCCACTGATGCCCAACAAAGCCATCCTCTGCTACATGTGTGGCTAGAACCATGGGTCCCTCCATGTGTACTCTTTGGTTGGTGGTTTAGTCCCTGGGAGCTCTGGGGGGGTCTGGTTGGTTGATATTGTTGTTCTTCCTATGAAGTTGCAAACCCCTTCAGCTCCTTCAGTCCATTCTGTAGCTCTTTCATTGGAGACCAAGGGTTGACTGTGAGCATCCACTTCTGTGTTTGTCAGGCACTGATAGAGCCTCTCAAGAGACAGCTATCTCAGGCTCCTTTCAGCAAGCACTTCTTGGCATCCACAATAGTGTCTGGGTTTGGTGACTGTATATGGGATGGATCAGGTGGGGCAGTCTCTGGATGGCTTTTCCTTCAGTCTCTGCTGCACACTTTGTTTCAGTATTTCCTCCCATGAGTATTTTGTTCCCCCCTTCTAAGAAGGACAAAAGCATGCACACTTTGGTCTTCTTCTTGTGCTTCAAGTGGTCTGTGAATTGTATCTTGGATATTCCAAGCTTTTGGGCTAATGTCTACTTATCAGTGAGTGTATACCATGTGTGTTCTTTTGTGACTCTCACTCAAGATGACATTTTCTAGTTCCATCCGTTTGTGTATACCATGTGTGTTCTTTTGTGACTCTCACTCAGGATGACATTTTCTAGTTCCATCCGTTTGCCTAAGGATTCCATAAAGTCCTTGTTTTTAATAGCTGAGTAGTATATTGGCCTCGAGTTCTTAGAAATCCTCCTGATTGAGTGCTGGGATTAAAGGCTCAACCTGCTATCTTAAACATCCCAGTAATATCTGCCTAGGGATGGCACTTTGTACATCACTCAATATATGCCAACAGGCTTTGCCTAAAGCCCAATCTTGTGGGGCATTTTCTCAATTGAGGTTCCCTCTTCCAAGATGACCCTAGCTTGTGTCAAGTCAACAGAAAGCTAACCAGTTCAGTATGTCAACAATTATTGTAATACATTCTTGTCAAGCTAGCAGTAAAATGTTTTGATATTCTATCTAGCCTATTGATTTTGGATAGTAAATGGCTTTTTTCCTTTCTTTTTGCAGAATGAAACATTTTTATGTCATCGGTTTACCAAATTTGTGATGAAATATAATCTGATGTCGAAGGATAACCTGATTGTACCAATTTTAGAAGAGGAAGTACAGAACTCAGTTTCTGGGGAAAGTGAAGCATGAAGGAATCACGTAGAACAATGTACTGATCACATAATTAACAATGATGTACTGTATATATATCATTTTAGACACATCAATCATGTATCCATATTATAGCTTATTTGTTTAGTATAGGTTTTTGTATGCTATGTGTTGCCTTTTTAAATGGGAAATACATTTTAAGTTATTCATGAGCTGTATATTCACTGGTGTGGCACTCATGGTTTTTAAATAAGTTTAGTATTATCTGTTTATAATGCCTGTTAATAAAAAAATTTACAGTTTGGTAAAATTGCTGCTAAACAATCATTGGATCACAATCCTTTCAAATCTATAAAAGAATGAGCTTGTGTTTCACACAAGTACTTACAATTACTAAAGAGATCATATTTTCTTTGTTTTCATCCCTAAGTTTTAATTTAATTTAATTTTAGAAAATTCAGTAGTATTCCATCTGTACTGTTAACTTTTCCAAAAGGAGATAAAAGTGTTTAAAAGTTCTGTTTATAGCATTTGATATGCATAACCAATTATGTATATGTTCAGATAAATTCGAGGAGGTGTTAGTAATACTTAATCTCTCTCTTCTACATAGAGTGTACTCTATGTCAGTGTACTTGGAAACTTGCCTTTTTTGTGACAGTGGATTATTAAGTCCATGGTGACAATGACAAGGCACAAACGTGATGTTCCATGGACTTGCCCCTTCTTGTTTCCCTTAGTCCTCTGGGAAGTACACTAGTCAGGAAATGTATTTACCGAACTATGGTTAGTGATGGCGCTTCCCTATTTATATTTGTATTAATTGCTTACAGAGCATACCTCATACTAGCAGTGACGTTACACTACAGGAAAACTGTACTGTACAGGAAAACTGTACTGCCTACCTTTGATTTTTGAAATTGTTGTAACTACTTAGAAAATAGTCCTTAATATAGTTTGACTTTTCCTTTTAGTAATATTAATCTTTTCACCTAACCCTAGGCAGCATTAAATAGATATGAAAAAAAAGATAGTGTATTTATTTTATTCTCCCTCCTTAAAAGCTTATTATTTGAATTATATGCACATGTAAGACTATTTACAATAATTCACAGGTTAAGTGGTGTTGATAAGTGGTCATACTTTGATTTCTTATTTCATCGTCTTAAGAATTTAAGTGCAGACTTATATAACATGATTGGTGGAGTTTCTCATTAAACGCTAAGGTCTCTATGCCACACTGTAACAAGGCACTAAGACAGACCAGAGACCTGTGCAGTTGGGACAGCTGAAGCCATCTTTACCAATTTAACAAATAAAAGAAACTTCTTTTTTATTTAAGAGCTATTTGTGAATGAAATTGAAAACTGCATTCATCTTGTTTGTTTCTTTAATTATTTGAAGAAATGATTTGTATTGTATTATAAGACAAGTAAGTATACACAGACAAATTGGGAAATGACAGCACACTGAGAGTGTATGTAGAGTTGATGCCTGTCAGAGCCTGTGCTGTGTCAGTGGTCACAGTCATCACTGTACCTGAGCCCACAGTTATCTTCTAAGAAGTTTATGTTCGCAGTGAATAGAACATTGACTGAAATTAGGTGTTTATATTACTGTCACCATAAATCATTGGGGTTAGTAATTTTTAAATAAACTTGGTAAATATCCGAGAGACTAACCTATACTAAGTTCATAAATTATACATAGTATAGCAATGTTGCCGTTCTCTAGTTGGAGTCTCACGGTGGATTTCTGTCATTTGACTGTTTCTCAGTGAACAGTGAAGGTAGTGAGTGGGTTGTGGATCTGACTGAGTAATTGGAACACTTTGTGAATATATGACTTAGTGTTAACAGGAAAATAAAGTATGGTTTTCTTTTTATACTTAACTCCACCCTCCCTGTAGTATGTTTGAAATTGATCATAAATCTGCAAAAGCATCAGTTTGTATTCTTGCTTTTGTATTCATACTGACACCTCACTAACTCTGTATGTAAGATCTCAGTGAAACTGTGTGTTTTAATACTATTTACATAATTTTGAAAATGCATATATACATGAGTAGTAGTTTAAAAAGTGGCTGGAGCCAGAGTGGTGGGGCACACTTTTAATCCAGCAGAGAGAGACAGAGAGACAGAGAGAGAGACAGAGACAAATAGGTCTCTGAGCACAAGGCCTGTGTGGGCTACATGAGATCCTGTCTCAAAGACAGGTGGCCAGCAGGATAGCTCAGTAGGTAAAAGTGATTGCTAACAAGCCTGGTGACTTCAGTTTCATCCCCAAAACCTACATGGAGAGAACCTTACATGGAGAGATACAACTCTTGAGGGTTGTCCTTTGACCTCTGCGTGCCATGGCTGGCATGCACCTACCCACACAAAATCTAAGTTTTTAAAAATTAAAAGATGATTAATGAGGCTAAATGTCAGAAAGGAAAAATAGGAATGGAGAGAGCAGCTAGCAAGATGACTCAGTGGGTAAAGGTCCTTCTGCCAGGCCTGATGACCCGGAGTCAGTCCCTGGAACGTACGCAGTAGGAGGAGAAAACTGACTTCTGCAGTTGTCCTCTAACTCCCCCACATACTTTGGCATGTGCTAGCCCCCAAAGAAATGAAAATGTAAACTTCTGAAAAGATTCTATTAAAGAGCTAAGGAGATGGCTCAGTTGGTAAAGTTTGCCTTGCAAACATGAGGGCCTGAGTTGGCTCCCCAGCACCAGGGTAGCATGCGTGTAATCTGTTGAGGAGGCAGATTTGAGGCAGGTGGATGAGCTTGCTTGCTAGACAGCCTGGCGACTTGGTAAGTTTCAGGCCAGTAATCACTGACCAAAACCAAAAACCACAGTGACATACAGAACAGCACAGAGTGTAATGCCACCAAGGGACATTACAGAGATGCCCTTGACCTTCACGTGCACACACAAGGTTATGAAGCCTGGCTCTGGCAAATGAGTCAACGTTATAACTTAATACATACAGTGGTCTTGATGTGTATACAGAGCATATACAGAGATTCAGAAGTTAAAGTTGGATTCTCCTGCTAGATATGATGGCTGAGTGTTTGAAATCTCAGAATTTGAGAAGCTGAGGCAGAAAGCTCAAAATTCAAGTCCAGTTTGAGCTATATTTATTGTGTTCCAGGCTAGCCTGGTTTACATAGTGAGACTGTCTCAAAAATTAAAAGCCTTATATATTCTTTTTCATACAGACCATGTTGATGGGGCTGGAAAAGGGCACTTAACTGCTAAACTGCCCTTGCAGAGAACCCAAGTTCGTACCCGGTACTACATTGTGGCTCAAAACCACCCAGAATTCCAGTTCCAAGAGATACGACCTCTCTCTCCCAATCTCCGCTGGCAACAGATGGTGCACATACATATAGTCAGGCAAAACAAGCTTGAGAACTGACAGTTCACCCTTTCTCCTCTCAACGACTTATGTTGCCATGTGGGTGTGTCCATTTTGTTTTAACTGGCTTCAAATGTTAAATTTTCATTTCTAGAACAGTTTTTAGGTTAAATTCCTGGGGGAAGGTGGGGAGTAAGATAGGTTTCGTGTAGCACAGACTGGCCCTGAGATCCCTATCTTGCCTCTACCTCCCAGTGCTGGACTTGTATGTATGACACCACTGTGTTTGACAATTTCATATTTGTCCCCTACCTTTGTCCCGTTCTCAGTTCTTTTCCTTTTCCTTTTTCTTTCTCCTTCCTTCCTTCCTTCCTTCCTTCCTTCCTTCCTTCCTTCCTTCCTTCCTTCCTTCCTTCCTTCCTTCCTTCCTTCCTTCCTTCCTTCCTTCCTTTTTTTTTTTTTTGAGACAGGGTCTCTTTGTAGCTCTGGCAGTCCTGGAACTTGCTATATAGACCATCCTTGCTTTGAACTTACAGAGGTCTGCCTGCCTCTGCCACTGAGTGCTGGGGTGAGGAGCATGCATCACCATGCCCAGCCTTCTCGGTTAAATTTTAACATGTATGTATGTATGTATGTATGTATGTATGTATGTATGTATGTATTGATCTGCCTGCATGTGTGTTCTAGGGTGCCAGATCCTCCAGAACTGGAGTTACAGACAGTTGTGAACTGCCGTGTGGTTGCTGGGAATTGAACTTGGGTCCTCTCAAATTCCAGCCAGTGCTTTTAAGTGCTGAGCCATCTCTCCAGCCTCTCAGTTAAATTCTTAATGACTTGATATTTTAGTATCTAAGTAAAATAAGTAGAAAACCCTGATTGTATTATTAGTAATACTGTATTATAGACATCCATTGACTGTGGTCAAATTCATTTTGCAATAGAACTGACAGCCCTCCATGGTTAAGCTTTTAGTAAGGCAGGATGATGACACATGCCTAGCTAGCACCCAGGAGGGTGAGGTAGGAAGATGAGAATTCTAGACCAGCTGGGGCTATGTGGCAAGCAGGATGGTCTCCAAAACAAGGGACACGGGAAGCTGGGGCTCAGAGATGCTCAGTGCAAGCATGAGGCTATGAATTCAGGTTTGTAGGACTCAAGAGCTGGGTTTAGAGTCACATGATCCCAGCACTGGGAGGCAAAAATAGTAGAGCCCTGTAGACGGCTCACCACAGCTCAGGTGCCAAGATGACACAGGCCTTTAATCTCAGCACTCAGGAGGCAGAGGCTGGTGGGTCTCTGTGCTCAAGGCCAGCCTGGTCTACATAGAGACTTTCAGGACAATATAGGATACATAGCTATCTCAATTCCCCAAAGTTGAAGGAATGCTAGAGGAAGACACCTGGCATTTACCTTTGGTTTTCACAGATACACAAATGGGCAGATACACAAATGGGCAGGTACACATCTCACCTGCGTGTGCATAGACCACAAATACACACCATTCTCACACACATGTGGGCGCATCGTAGGGTAACAGACCCTCCAGAGCTTATTCATCTCCTGTGTCTGGAACGTTGTCAGTTGATGCATATCTGCACAGCCTGCCTTCTCTGGCTCTTGGTTACCGTTCTATTCTGATTCTATCCAATTTTAGAACCCTCATACCAGAGGGGGGTATCTTCCTTAGTGAAGTTATGCCGCATTTGGGCTAGCTTCTCTGAGCAAGCACTGCGTCCTTCAAGCCCAGCCACTTACTGTAGACTGAGATCCCCCACCCCGTTTCCCTTTATGTATGTGAGTGTTTTGTGTGCATGTGTGTCTGTGCGCCATGTGAATGCAGAGCACAGAAGAGAGCATCAGGTCTCTTGGACCTGGAGTTGCTGATGGTTGTTAGAAACTCTGGGAGTGTGAACCCAACACAGTGACTGGGAGAGCAGCTCCCTTCGCTGCTGAACCATCTCCTGCCCTTTTTGTCAAGATCTTCATTTCAGTTGTCTTTAGAATGTCAGATGTGGGAATGTTGAATGTGTGGCGCTTCTGTTTTTAATGTTCAAGGAATCTTCACACTATTTTCATAGCTGCTGCAGCAATTGCATCCCTACCAGGTGGGCAAAGGCTCCATTTTTTCCACATCATCTCCATTTTGTGGGTAGTAGTCATCCCTGCAGGAACGGGCAGCATCCATGAGCCTCATTTCCCTAAGGACACTGGACACTTTCTCTCACACTTCTTGGTTGTTTCTGTGTTGTCCCTGGCTAAGTGTCTCTTCTGCTCCTTAGCTAATGTTTAAACGGGGGTTATTTTTGTTTATTTCGCCATTGCATTGTTACTTACCAGTTTTGGAGAGTAACTTGCAATTTTTTTTTTTTTTTTGCCATTCTGTAGATTGTTTGTTATTTATTTATTTATTTATTTATTTTGAGACAGGGTTTCTCTGTGTAGCTAGCCCTGGCTGTCCTGGAACTCATTTTGTAGACCAGGCTGGCCTCGAATTTAGAAATCTGCCTGCCTCTGCCTCCCGAGTGCTGGGATTAAAGGCGTGGTAGATTGTCTTCTTATGTTCCTCTGCTGTACAGAAGCTTTTCTTTAAAAAACAAAACCACACACACACACACACACTCACACACACACTCACACATACGCACACGCACACGCACACGCACGTGCACACACACAAACCCCAAACCTTTGTGGGGCTAGAGAACTGGTATGGATTAATAGCACTGGCTGCTCTTCCAGAGTAACTGGGTTCCAGCACATATATGGTGCCTTACAACTATCCAGGACTCTAGGTTTAACACCATCTTCTGGCCTCTGTGTGCACCAGGCATGCACATGGTACACAGACCTACATGCCAACAAACCATACATATATTCATATATGTGTGAATCTTTAAAACAAAAACATACTAGCTTATGTGTGCGAATGGATGCATGAAACATACTAGTTTATGTGTGTGAATGGATGCATGCATACTGAGGATCCCCTGCCCATCATGCATGTGTGTAGCTCAGAAAACAACTTTGGGAGTGCGTTCTTTCCTACTAGGGTCCCAAGGATGGAACTCAGGTCACCAGGCTTGTCAGCAAGCACCATTACCCGCTGAATTCTCTTACTAGCCCAGGTTTGTCTTTTTAGGAGGAATTGAACCTAAAATAGTAGTCAGTATTGAGAGTGGTGGATCATATCTAATGTCCAGCACCTTGAGAGGCTGAAACAGGAGCACCAGACCAATTGGCTCAGCCTGGGAGACTGAGCCTGAGAGGCCAAGCCTGGGAGGCTGAGCCTGAGAGACCAAGCCTGGGAGACCGAGCCTGGGAGGCTGAGCCTGAGAGACTGAGCCTGGGAGGCTGAGACTAGCGTCAGCAGTGAGGGAAACTTCACATTGCCCCCCAAAACAAGAAACCAGCCATTCACTTGTACATTGGTAACTTTTAAACAATTGGTAACACATGCTGTGGGCACCCGTGAAGGTCAGAGGTTAACTTGCAGAGTTGATTCTCTCCTTCTACCATGTGGGTCCTAGTAGATAAAAGGGCTTAGCTTAGTTCTGTTGGTACTTAGAAACCTCAAGGGAAGGCTAAGAAAATGAGAGAGAGAGAGAGAGAGAGAGAGAGAGAGAGAGAGAGAGAGAGAGAGAGAAGAGACAGATATTCTGTGTCTCTGTGTATGTATTGAATGAGCATCGCTTCTCGGCCTTTTGGCTAAGATCAAGTGTTGAATGAGCTTTCTTTCTTCGTTTTAATTTTTTTTTGAGATAGTGTCTCATATAGCCTAGGCTGTCATAGATGAAGGTGACTTTGAACTTCTGATCCTTCTGCTTCCACTTCCTGAGTTTACACGGTGCTGAGATTAAACCCAGGTTTTTGTGCCTGTTAGGTGAGCACTATGGAACTGAGCTATGTCCTCAGCCCCTTTAACCCCATCTCTTCTCATCTTCATAAAAACCATTTATTTGGGGGCTGGTGAGATGGCTCAGCGGGTTAGAGCACCCGACTGCTCTTCTGAAGGTGATGAGTTCAAATCCCAGCAACCACATGGTGGCTTACAACCACCCGTAACAAGATCTGACGCCCTCCTCTGGTGTGTCTGAAGTCAGCTACAGCGTACTTATGAAGAATAATAAGAAATGAATCCTTGGACCGGAGAGACCAACCGGAGCAAGCCAGGCTGTCCGGA
>LR751934.1:0-79707 GCA_902729485.2 Mus minutoides
CAAATGATGTAGTTAGTAGCTTATAGCCCTGAGCTGTAATCAGAAGTCACCAAAGCCCACTGAGTCGTAAGTAAAGACGTAAAAAGTGTATTCACAGCTAATATGTATTTACAAGAAACGTGTCAGAAAGTTCACTAGAGTTTATAGTGTATAAGTGCATCTTTGACTGAGAAAATGAACCACAGAGAGAAGAGAATTGATATAAAGCATGATCATTGAAAATACATTAAAAAACATAGAACCCACTTATGCTCATTCACCTTGTCCAGATCTTTCATGCTAATTCCAAGAAAGAACATGCTCTGAATCGCGTATCATTCTTGAGTTCTTTTCTGCCCTGTAAACTTCTTGTGGCCAGCACTGGAAAAAACAAAATAGGTTGATTTAAGGCATGGTCTTCAGGTTTCTCCTTACTGTTAAGTGTCTGAGTTATGGGACTACAAGAACTTGTCATTCAATAAGAAGAGAGATGTTAGACAAGAAATGCAATCTACATCCTCCATTTTCCTATCCTGAATACAGTGATAAAAGACTGTAGTCCTTATTGCTATTTGAAGAACAAAATGAGATGTCATGAAATTATGTGTACACACTTTCCAACCCCATAAGTGGGTACTTAGCACTAATTTGGGACAGTACATGCTCAGTAAATGCCACCTGTTATTTTTAAGAATAGTAGAGTTAATATAAGGAGAGGTGTCAAGTCTTACTGCAACTTGATATGTCATGATTGGTTGATAGCCATTGGAGGAGTTGATGTGGGGGAGGGAGGAAAGGACACAGAGGAGAACAAGGAGAGAGAGGAAAGCTTCATTGGGGTTGTAAAATATGGGAAAATAATAAATTCATAAAAAGAACAGTATATTTAATGATAAAAAGCCTGTTTACTTGTTCAAATTTACTGACTAATGAGATTCCAGAAACTAAGTGCCACTATGTCCTTGGTGGGCTTCAAACAATAGGGATGCCACGCAATGACTAGCGCTGCCACGCAATGACTAGCGCTGCCACGCAATGACTAGCGCTGCGCCAAGCCCTTTAGTACATACTCCTTGATGCTCTGTCCTGTTTATACCTTACAAAATGTAGCATGTTCCATCTTTAGAATTATAAACTTATCCCAGCCTGAGAGATGAAGAGACTTGCCCAGGACTCTCAGAGACAATATTCAGGGGATAATATAGGGAACAAAGTGTTTATATGACCCAAAGACTTTTCCATCTAATCCACCTTAGCTGTTCTCTCACTTAAAGGAGTTGAGCTCAAGAGCATCCAATCAGGTTACACTTACCAATGTAAATTACCACGTAGATGGAAACAAAGGCAGCCAGGCACAACATCAAAAGCTGGGGTAGGACTTCTAAATGTTCCTCTTATTCATTGCTCTTTGCCACTTACAGGTCATAGCATGTGTGTCCCACAGACTTTAGATTTTCATGTCAGAGATTCTTGGCATATGCTTTCCCGTATACTCAGGAAACATTAGTGTTCTTTAATGTATGCATCATTTCATTTCAAATGACTCACTCAAAAAGTTAATGTTCATTCTAGATAAAGCCAAGTGTCATTTTGTCTTTTAAGTTTAATAACCTTATGCTATCCATGCTAAAGAAAGCAAGACATAGTACATAGTTTCAAAAAGATGAACTTTTGAGAATCCACACTGACATACAATCATACAGCATAGCTTTCCCATTCTTTAGAAAAGATAGCCCAAAGGAATAAGGCCTCCTAGAATCTCTACTAGCTTTGGAAGCTTAGTCGACATGGAACAACATTGATAGAAACAACAATACTGGTGTGTGTGTGTGTGTGTGTGTGTGTGTGTGTGTGTGTGTGTGTGTGGTTTATGGTGCTTTTTTTTTTATAAAACCTCTTAATACAATTGGAGAGTATCTAATCCACAAAGCTCAAACGTTAATCTTTATTCCACAAGCATCAATGTATATCACAAGAAATTTTCATTCATCTTGACACTCACATATACTGCATTGTTCTAATAGAAAAATCTAAAGTTTCATTATGTTAATGTTGAGCAATGAAAATAAAACATCATAAAAAAATAAGCACTTTTTGGTGATTGGCTATAGCAATTTCCCGTAAGCTTCAAACACAGTAAAAGCACAGTGCGTAGATATGGAATCCAGCCATACCAAACTCTCTCACTGGATCCCAGGAAATCTTATGTTGATAAGTGCCCACCCCAAGTAGTGCAAGGGCTGTGTAAGAATTAATCCCACATGAGAACATATAAAGTCATTCTTTCTGGGTATCAACACTGGCAACACATTTATTCAAAATTTTCAAAGTGGTAGAATAAAATCATTTAATAATTGATGTAAGAAAAAAATTGAAAAAAAGAGGAACATAACAAACAAGTTGAACATCACACAACTGAATAACTTCATTGATTTTGTTATATAAGTTATACAAATATAGAAATGATATCCTACTAACAAAACAACAATCTCCTCTATGATAATCATGCAGACAATGAAATCACAGCCACTTTCATAAAATTCATAGATAAGCCTTCTCATTTCATGTATATGAACATGTATTTATTGGAAAAGTTATAAGAAGTACAGGTATGGCTTAATGTGTCTTAATATTAAACAGTTAACTCTTTTCTCAGGTCTCAAAACTTCACCATCAAAAGGATATGATTTCACTTGTAATTTTCTTTTTTGACTTTGGCTTACAATTCCTTCACTATAATAGATTCCTGACTCAATAGATTCCTTCCTTTCTTTCAATGGATTAGTCAGCTATAATAGGAGTAATAAAAGAGTTTCTATTAAATTGGGTTTGATCCCTTTTCCTGTGACACATGAGTATGCTATTATGCAATATGAACTTCCCCTACCTTAATCTGCTTAGTGTCAAAAGGGTTAACAATTACCTATATCCTTATTTTTTTTAAAGAGACATTTCCCTTTTCAATTTCAATGTCTTTATATGTCAAAACTTTTGTTGCACAATAAAAACAAAGCATGAAAGAAACACCTAAATAGGTTTTATGATATCACTGCTTATAGATAGAAATGTTGGACATTGCCGCTTGCTGGGAACTGAGTAGTTCCCCAGTGCTTTACTCCAGATGTGAATGAGAAAACTTTTACCTCTCCTTAGAGACAGCAGCCAAGAGAAGTCTTCATTGTGCTCCATGCATTTTGTAAGACGCTGATTTACAAGATGTTTGGTTTTTCCCACCCTTAGAAGAATATCTACCTTGCTACAAACTGAGTATTTCTCATTGGTTCCATATCTTTAAAATATGAGTGCTTTTCATTTGGCAATGTGTCAAGACTTACTACTCTATGACATATAACTAATTTTCAAGAGTTCTTACTACACACACACACACACACACACACAAAGTGTTTATCTTCTAAGAGTCCTGGAATTGCTTTTGGATTTCAGGGCCCCAGGTACCATGTTGCTACAATTGCTGACAACAGAAGGGTTTTTGTGGCCAAGCCACTCACATTTCCAAACCTTGGCCAAAACCCTGGCTGGAACCCATGAAGATCAGTCTTTGTTCTGTTGTCTGTGCAAACAAAACACATGTGACTACACAAAAAGGCGATCAGTGTGCACATAGTAAAATATTGTTGAAGAGTGCCTAAGGAAATAGAAGACCATTATTTCAAATTATCTCGATCATAAAAATCCAAGAGAAGATTTGGCAATATAGTAACAACAACCACAAAGAAGAAGAAGAAGAAGAAGAAGAAGAAGAAGAAGAAGAAGAAGAAGAAGAAGAAGAAGAAGAAGAAGAAGAAGAAGAAGGGCCTCAAAACCAGTTATTCCTTTTAAATAAAAACAAAAATGAGAAACAGTGACTGTTAGCAATCCCACCTGGTGCTTTTCCTGCGTTAATGATGCTTCTTAAATTGCAAGTGAGTAAATAGTAATTTTGTCTCACACCATTAAAAACTAATGGAACCCTTGATGATAAGAAATGCTATAGCTGGCTTGTTGGAAAACGTTTAATTAATAAAGTAATAAAATTATTGTAAACTAGTGCAGTTTCAGGGAGAATTCAATGGGATATAAAACAGATAAAACACCCCACAGAGTTTGTGTAGGAAATAAACATCATTGTGTAAAATACCATATAAAATTAAAGAGGTTTGTGTTACATAAAATGAAAATTAGCCATTGTGCTAATAAAAATTATCTTTTAGGGAAAATTATTAGAGACTCAATCTTATAGAAGGCTATTTTCAATAATTTAGGATGGCATATTAATTACAAAATTTTTAAAGTTACATTTTTCCATAAGCTGAAATATAGAATTTGATGAGTATAATAAGCTTTAAATGAAAAGAAAATAATTTAACTGGGCAGTGGTGGCGCATGCCTTTAATTCCAGCATTTGGGAGGCAGAGACAGGTGGATTTCTGAGTTTGAGGCCAGCCTGATCTACAGAGTGAGTTCCAGGACAGCCAGGGCTACACAGAGTAACCCTCTTTCAAAAACACAACCAAAAAAAAAATACTTTTAAAATTTTTCAAAAAGAAAGAAAATTATTTAAAATAAAAATAGTAATTAATCCTTCTGCCTTTTAAAATCAAACTTTTCCTTAATTCTCTCCTACACTTTCTCCAGAATACCTAAAATTTTGTCAGACAATGGGATTTACTCAAGAATTTTTGGAAAGCCAGCTCCAGGGTATTTTTGCATTTGTTTTGATATAGATAGATAGATAGATAGATAGATAGATAGATAGATAGATAATAGATAGATGATAGATAGATAGATAGATAGATAGATAGATAGATAGATAGATATTGATATAGATAGATAGATAGATAGATAGATAGAGAGAGAGAGAGAGAGAGAGATAGATATGCATATCTCAAATGGCCAGCCTAGCTTTGCCTCAACTTACCAGTGTGACGCTCATTTCTCCATACCACACTGATTCTCTCTAGGACTATACCACCCTAAGACTATAACGATAACTTCGAATGGTGTAAGTTTTATGTCTACACAAAAAAGAAAGTTTAGGTTCTTCAGTAAAGAAAAATCTCAATAAATAATTATAAAGCTTAAGTTGCCATTATCATAATGATGCCATTGTAATGATAGTACTCTCTATTTACTCTGTATTTGTAGAAATAATGAAAATTATTAGATTTTCTTTAAAATACCTTTATAAAGGCATAATTAATGTCCAGGGTTCAGAGCACTGCAAATAGCTAATGTGTTAGTACGTGGTGTTTGGGCAGAGACAAACATCGATGTTACAATCTTGGTTCCTTAACTCAAGTTTGCATGTGTTCATGCATCAAAGCTTGACAGCATGACACTTCTCTGTTCTACCTGCTGCCAACCTAGGGATACACACATGTGGCAAAGGTCACACAGAAACCCACACTCTAGTTCCTACCCTAGATAGATCCCCAAATTAAACTAATTTTCACTTTTATAGAGAGTTTCTACAATATATACTAGTTGCTTATTTTATTATCGATAATAATACATCGATGTACTGTCTAACTTTTTTGTTTTCATTGACATCTCCTTGTACTTTTTTCCTTTTTTTTAAATTAATTTATTTTTACTTATTAGATATTTTCTTAATTTACATTTCAAATGCTATCCCAAAAGTTCCCTATACCCTCTCTCTGCCCTGATACCCTGCCCACCCATTCCTACTTCTTGGCCCTGGCATTCCCCTGTATTGGGGCATATAAAGTTTGCAATACCAAGGGGCATCTCTTCCCAATGATGACCGACTAGGCCATCTTCTGCTACATATGCAGCTAGAGACACAAGCTCTGAGGGTTACGGTTAGTTCATATTGTTGTTCCTCTTATAGGGTTGGAGAGCCCATTCAGTTCCTTAGGTACTTTCTCTAGCTTCTCTATTGGGGGCCCTGTGTTCCATCCTATAAATGACTGTGAGCATCCACTTCTGTATTTGCCAGGCACTGGCATAACCTCATACAAGACAACTATATCAGTGTCCCTTCAGAAAACTCTTGCTGGCATATGCAATAGTTTCCAGGTTTGTTGGCTGATTATGGGATGGATCCCCGGGAGGGGTAGTCTCTGGATAGTCCATCCTTTTGTCTTAGCTCCAAACTTTGTCTCTGTAACTCCTTTCATGGGTATTTTATTCTCTATTCTAAGGAGGAATGAAGTATCCACACCCTGGTCTTCCTTCTTGATTTTCTTGTGTTTTGCAAATTGTATCTTGGGTATTCTAAGATTCTGGCTCATACCCACTTATCAGTGAGCGCAAGTCTAGTGACTTCTTTTGTGATTGAGTTACTTCACCAAGGATGATATCCCCCTATAAGATTTAGGATTGGTAAAAATCCTTTCCCAATCTGTTGGTGGCATTTTTGTCTTATTGACAGTGTCTTTTGCCTCACAGAAGCTTTGCAACTTTATGAGGTCCCATTTGTCAATTCTTGATCTTACAGCACAAGCCATTGCTGTTCTGTTTAGGAATTTTTCCCCTGTGCCCATATCTTCAAGGCTTTTCCCCACTTTCTCCTCTATAAGTTTCAGTGTCTCTGGTTTTATGTAGAGATCCTTAAACCACTTAGACTTGACCTTAGTACAAGGAGATAACAATGGATCAATTCTTCTACATGATAGCTGCCAGTTGTGCCAGCACCATTTGTTGAAAATGCTGTCTTTTTTCCACTGGATAGTTTTGGCTCCCTTGTCAAAGATCAGGTGACCATAGGTGTGTGGATTCATTTCTGGGTCTATAATTCTATCCCATTGATCTACATGTCTGTCGCTGTACCAGGATCATTTAATTTTTTATCACAATTGCTCTGTAGTATAGCTTAATGTCAGATATGATGATTCCACCAGAGGTTCTTTTATTGTTAAGAATAGTTTTTGCTATCCTAGGGTTTTTATTATTCCAGATGAATTTGCAAATTGCCCTTTCTAACTCAGTGAAGAATTGAGTTGGAATTTTGATGAGGATTGCATTGGATCTGTAGATTGCTTTTGGCAGGATAGCCATTTGGACTATATTAATCCTGCCAATCCATGAGCATGGAAGATCGTTCCATCTTCTGAGATCTTCAATTTCTTTCTTCAGACACTTGAAGTTCTTGTCATACAAATCTTTCACTTCCTTAGTTAGTTAGAGTCACACCAAGGTATTTTATATTATTTGTAACTATTGTGAAGGGTGTTGTTTCCCTAATTTCTTTCTCAGCTTGTTTATCCTTTGTGTAGAGAAAGGCCATTGATTTGTTTGAGTTAATTTTATATCCAGCTACTGCACTGAAGCTGTTTATCAGGTTTAGGATTTCTCTGGTGGAATTTTTGGGGTTGCTTATATATACTATCATATCATCTGCAAATAGTGACATTTTGACTTCTTCCTTTCAAATTTGTATGCCCTTGATCTCCTTTTGTTGTCAAATTACTCTGGCTAAGACTTCAAGCACTATTGAATAGGTAGGGAGAAAGTGGTCAGCCTTGTCTAGTCCCTGATTTTAGTGGGATTGCTTCGAGTTTCTCTCCATTTAGTTTGATGTTGACTACTGGTTTGCTGTATATTGTTTTTATTATGCTTAGGTATGGGCCTTGAATTCCTGATCTTCCCAAGACTTTTATCATGAAAGGGTGTTGGATTTTGTCAAATGCTTTCTCAGCATCTAAGGAGATGATCAAGTGGTTTTGTATTTGAGTTTGTTTATATAGTGCATTACGTTGATGGATTTCTCTAATTTAAACCATCCCTGCATCCCTGGGATGAAGCCTACCTGGTCATGAAGGATGATCATTTTGATGTGTTCTTGGATTCAGTTTGCAAGGATTTTATTGAGTACTTTTGCATTGATATTCATTAGGGAAATTGGTCTGAAGTTCTCTTTCTTTGTTGGATCTTTGTGTGGTTTATGTATTAGAGTAATCTTGGCTTCATAGAATGAATTGGGTAGAGTACCTTCTGTTTCTATTTTGTGGAATAGTTTGAAGAAGGTTGGAATTAGGTCTTCTTAGAAGGTCTGATAGAACTCTGCACTAAACCCATTTGGTCCTGGGCTTTTTTGGTTAGGAGACTATTAATGACTGCTTCTATTTCTTTAGGGGAAATGGGACTGTTTAGATTGTTAATCTGATCCTGGTTTAACTTTGGTACCTGGTATCTGTCTAGGAAGCTGTCCATTTCATCCAGGTTTTCTAGTTTTGTTGACTATAACTTTTTGTAGTAGGATCTGATGATGTTTTGGATTTCCTCAGGTTCTGTTGTTATGTCTCCTTTTTCATTTCTGATTTTGTTAATTAGGATACTGTCTCTGTGCCCTCTAGTTCATCTGCCTAAGGGTTTATCTATATTGTTGATAACTGCCGTCTACTCTTGGGTGAATTTGTTTCCTTTAGTTCTAGAGCTTCTATATATGCTGTCAGGTTGCTACTCTATTCTCTCTAGTTTCTTTTTGGAGGCACTCAGGGCTATGAGTTTTCTTATTAGTACTGCCTTCATTGTGTCCTATAAGTTTGGGTATGTTGTGGCTTCATTTTCATTAAACTCTAGAAAGTCTTTAATTTCTTTCTTTATTCCTTCCTTGACCAAGGAATCATTGAGTAGAGTGTTGTTCAGTTTTCATGTGAATGTTGGCTTTCTATTATTTATGTTGTTATTGAAGATCAGCCTTAGTCCATGGTGCTCAGATATGATGTATGGGATAATTTCAATAATTTTGTATCTGTGGAGGCCTGTTTTGTGACCAATTATATGGTCAGTTTTGGAGGAGGTACCATGTGGTGCTGAGAAGAAGGTATATCCTTTTGTTTTAGGATAAAATGTTCTGTAGATATCTATTAACTCCATTTGTTTCATGACTTCTGTTAGTGTCCATGTGTCTCTGTTTAGTTTCTGTTTCCAGGGTTTGTCCATTGGAGAGAGTGGGGTGTTGAAGTCTCTCACTATTATTTTTGAGGTTTAATGTGTGCTTTGAGCTTTACTAAAGTTTCTTTAATGAATGTGGCTGCCCTTTTATTCAGAGCATAGTTATTCATAATTGAGAGTTCCTCTTGGTTGATTTTACCTTTGATAAGTATGAAGTGCCCCTCCTTGTCTTTTTTGATAACTTTGGGTTGGAAGTTAATTTTATTTGATATTAGAATGGCCACTCCCACTTCTTGCTTCAAACCATTTGCTTGGAAAATTGTTTTCCAGGCTTTCACTCTGAGGTAGTGTCTGTCATTTTCTGTAAGCAGCAAAATGTTGGGTCCTGTTTGTGTAGCCAGTCTATTAGTCTATTGGTCTGTGTCTTTTTATTGGGGAATTGAGTCCATTGATGTTAAGAGAAATTAAAGAAAAGTAATTGTTGCTTCTTGTTTTGTTTTGTTTTCTTTTGTTTTTTGGTTAAAGTTGGGATTCTGTTCTTGGGGCTGTCTTCTTTTAGGGTTGTTGAAGGATTGCTTCTTGCTTTTTCTAGGCTGTAGTTTCCATCCTTGTGTTGGTGTTTTACTGTTACTATCCTTTGAAGGGCTAGATTCGTGGAAAGATATTGTGTGAATTTTCTTTTATCATGGAATACTTTGATTTCTCCATCTATGATAATTGAGAGGTTAGCTGGGTATAGTAGCCTGGCCTGGCATTTGTGTTCTCTTAGGGTCTGTATAACATCTGTCCAGGATCTTCTGGCTCTCATAGTCTCTGGTGAGAGGTCTGCTGTAATTCTAATAGGCCTGCCTTTATATGTTACTTGACCTTTTTCTCTTACTGCTTTTAATATTCTATCTTTATTTAGTGCATTTGTTGTTCTAATTATTATGTGTCAGGAGGAATTTTTTTCTGATCCAGTCAATTTGGAGTTTTGTAGGCTTCTTGTATGTTCATGGGCATCTCTTTCTTTAGGTTTGAGAAGTTTTCTTCTATTATTTTGTTGAATATATTTGCTGGCCCTTTTAGTTGAAAATCTTCATTCTCATCTTCTCCTATTATCCGTAGGTTTGGTCTTCTCATTGTGTCCTGGATTTCCTGGATGTTTTGAGTTAGGATCCTTTTGCATTTTGCATTTTCTTTGATTGTTGTGCCCATGTTCTCTATGAAATCTTCTGCACCTGAGATTTTCTCTTCCATCTCTTGTATTCTGTTGTTGATGCTCTCATCTATGGTTCCTGATTTCTTTCCTAGTGTTTCTATCTCTAGAGTTGTCTCACTTTAGGTTTTCTTTATTTTTTCTACTTCCCTTTTTGTTCTTGGATGGTTTTGTTCAATTCCATCACCTGTTTGCTTGTGTTTTCCTGTAGTTCTTTAAGGGATTTTTGTGTTTCCTCTTTTAGGACCTTTACCTCTTTAGCAGTGTTCTTCTGTATTTCTTTAATAAGTTATTAGTGTCTTCCTTAATGTCTTGTATCAGCATCATAAGATATGATTTTAAATCTGAGCCTTGCTTTTTGGGTGTGTTGGGGTATGAGATGGGAGTGCTGGGTTCTGATGATGGTGAATGGTCTTCGTTTCTGTTATTAAAATTCTTACATTTGCCTTTCGCCATCTGGTAATCTCTGGAGTTAGATGTTGTAGTTGTCTCTGGTTGGAGCTTGTTCCTCCTGTGAATCTTTTAGCCTCTGTCAGCAGACCTGGGAGTCCAGCTCTCTCCTGAGTCTCAGTGGTCAGAGTAGTCTCTATAGGCAAGCTCTCCTCTTGCAGGGAAGGTGAACAGAGGTCTGGTGTTCAGACCTGCCTCTTGGCTAAAGATGAAGGCCTGATATAGGGCCTGTCCCAGAAGATGTGTTGCCTCTGCAGCCTGGTCTCTGAGGGACCCAGGACCCAAGATGGCTCCCTTATGTGCTCCTACAGGCATAGCCCTCCCAGGCATACACCTTTCCTCTGATGAGGAAGGTGCTCAGATGTCTGGAACCTGAAACTGGGTCTGTCCCAGAAGCTGTGTCACTTCTGCCTGTCCCAGAAGCTCTGTCGCTTCTGCAGTCCACACTCTTACCAGTGCAGACTGGTCTCTGAGGGACCTGGGTCCCAAGATGTCTCCCTCACTTGCTCTGGCAGGCAGAGCCCTCCTGGGTGGACACCTCTCCTCTGGCAGTGAAGGTGCCCGGATGTCTAGAGCCTGAAACTGGGTCTGTCAAAGAAGCTGTGTTGCTTCTGCCTGTCCCAGAAGCTGTGTTGCTTCTGCAGTCTGCTCACTCACCCTTTGCAGTCTGAGAGCTGACCTGCGCATACTGGTCTCTGAGGGATCCGGGACCCAAGATATATTTTTTTCCAAAAAGATTACTCTTTGTTACCTTAGAGGAATGGTCTTACCCAAACCTCTTGTCACAAGTTATAAGGAAAAGTTGTGCTTTAACTAATGAAAGACAAATTGCAAGTGCTAATAGAATGCTAAATAACAAAACAGAAAGTCAGCAGAGGATTTTAACTAGTAATTTACAAAAATAAAAGGTCAACATGTAATGAATAAAAGTGAAGAGGTGTACGTTCATACCTTGCTGACAGTATGATATCTCTGTGGTAATTTAAAACAAGTCAGTTTCCTGTATCAACACCAGACCAAAAGAATTGCAATAGAAAATGTGTGTCCACACTAAGTATGTACAGACTTTTCTTCCCTTACTATTAACACCTTCAAAATACAATGTAATAACCTATTTGTACAGAATTTAGATTGTAATTGATATTATAACCTGGGGATTATATAGATAGGTTATATACAAATCCTATGCCACCTTATATAACCACCTTGTACATATCCAGATTTTGGTGTCTGCACAAGTTCTCAACCACTTCCTAACAGGTACCTAGGTATAACTGTAGTTACCAAAATTTAAAATACGTGTTATCTCCAAATCAGTGGTTCTTCCCTGGAAATTATCAAATAGAAAAAAAAAGAGTAAAACTGCAGAAATTCATGCATATGTAAGGATAAAGTAACTGTCTAATAAAAAAGAATGAGTAAAAATGCAGAAACTCATGCATACATAAGAATATTCATAAAAAATATCCCTTGTTAATTGAAACTGTAAATAAAAATCATTACTAAGAGAGCACATAAATCACACATATAAAAAGTAAAAACACAGTTAAGGAATGGCTCTATATCTTTGCCTGAAAAGATTTAACACCTTTTATTAAAAGGCAGATTATATTTTCATGCCATGAAGCAAATGTGTCCATATGTCTAGAAGATAAATGCACCTGAATCATAAATCAAGACATCTTCTCAGGTGACAGAATAGACTTAAAGCAAGTGTGGCTTTCTGTTTTATATATTTCACTTTGGTTTCCCTATTGTCTGTCTTCCCTTTGGGTTTCATTGCTATGAAGAGACAACATAACCAAGGCAACTTTTATAAAGAACAACATTTAATTGGGACTGGATTACAGTTTTAGAAGTTCAGTCCATCATCATCATGGTGGAAAGCAAGGCAGCATCCAGGCAGGCATGGTTCTAAAGGAGCCAAGAATTCTACATCTTGATCTTCAGGCAGCAGCAGGAGACTCTCCTCCACAAGTTCCTCTGCAGAAGGAAGCTCTCTTCAGTTTTGAGTGGAACTTGAGTACTACTTCCTCAAACCCCCCCACCCCCACACACACAGTAACACATTCTCTCCAACAAGCCACACTTATTCTAGCAAGACCCTACCCCAAATCAAGTCACTCCCTGTGAGCCAAGCATTCAAACACATAAGTCCATGGGCGCAAAACCTATTCAAACCTCTATAGTCCTATTAAGTGGCTTTTTATATTTGTAAGCAAAACCATGAGAACTTTTCTTTTTAAAATTTAAAACATTACATTATCAAAGATACAGAAATTAAATATGATTTCATCATTCAGTTCTTAGAATGGTGAAGGTGATGATTAAAGTCCATAAAACAAGATTCTCTGGGAACTTGAACTATTTGCTTTGTTGTAATTTATGAAACCTTCAAATACAGGTATCAATATTTCTGAAAATAGAAAGGAAATATTAAACATATAAATAATATATCTTGTCATATATTTCTAAAGCATGGGATGAAATGTCTTTAAAAAGTCAAAACTTCATTAATTATGCAAAACAACAAGCAAATTAATTTCAGGATATTAATGTATGAATTTTCATCAGCCATAGATTACATCTATATGTAAGTAGGTGGGATGTACACATGTTACATGTGTGTGTAAATACACATATGTGGGGACCCATATGCATGTATTTACATGTGTGTAGATAACCAAAGTTGACACTTTGAATGTCTTCCTTAATTGTTATCTATACATTTATTGGGGCAGCATCTCTCATTAGACCTTAATCTTGTGAGTTCTAACTCACCCAGCTCAGCAGCATGCCCTGAGGATCACCTCTGTCTCCTAAGTGCTGGGATTATTGATGACGACCATACTTGCCCAGTTTGCATGCATATTCCAACTATTCAAACTTTAAAGCCAAATTTTTCATTTGTGCAGCAACTGATTTATCCACTGATCTGTTTCCCCAAGGACCCTTGGCCTTGTATTATTTTTTAGTTGGATACCCAAAAGTATTGACAATATCATTAAATAACCCAACAGTGATTTGGGTACATCTACAAAGGGAATACCATTCAGCTATTTAAAAAATAAAATAAAAAAGGCATCATACAATTGGCAGACAAATAGATAAAACTAGAAAATATTATCCTGAGTGAACCCAGACCCAGAAAGACATGCATGGTATGTACTCACTTTTAAGTGGATATTAGCCATAAAGTACAGGATAACCATACTATACTTCACAGACCCAAAGAAGGTAAGTAACAAGGAGGGTCAAAAAAGGATTCTCACTCAAAAGGGGAAATGAAATAAGGATGGGAGGTAGATGGAGTGATGGAACTGGGTTGGAGGGGGCTTGGGGAGAGAATCAGGGATGATGATTGGATGTGGCAGGGAAGTTGAGAGGGCTGGGAGAGAGAAGGAAAGTTAGCTGGGGAGGCATATCTCTGGGAGGATCTGAAAACTGGCTACCTGGGATGTGGAAGAATCCCAGTAGTTTATGGGGATGAACCTAAGAATCCTAGCAGCAGAGGGTATAGAGGCTGATATGACCTCATGTAGCCAAGAAAGATTTCTAGTGGAGGGAGGGGACACCATCCTCCCACAAAACTTTTAACCAGGATTTGTCATGCCTACAAGTTACATGGGAATAGAGATGGAGCAGAGATTGAGGGAACAGCCAACTAATGACTGCCCCAACTTGAGACCTATCCCATGGGAAAGAGCCAACCCCTGACACTATGAATGATATTCTGCTATGCTTACAGTCAGGAGCCTAGCATAACTGCCTCTTGAGAGGTCTTATCCAGCAGCTGATGGAAACAGATGCAGAGACCCAGAGCCAAACATAAGGTGGAGCTTGGAGAGTCTTGTGGACAGGAGGGGTCAAGGTCATCACAAGAGCAACTATGGAGTCAACTAACGTTGACCCATGGGGGCTTACAGAGACTAAACCATCAACCATAGAACATTCTTGTGCTGGCCCTAGGTCACCTATACATATGTAGCAGATGTGCAGCATAGTCTCCATGTGGGTCTAACAAGTGGAACAGAGGCTCTCTCTGACTCTTTTGTCTGCATTTGGATCCCTTTACCTTAGTTGAGCTGCCTTGTCTGGCCTCAGTGGGAGAGGATGTGCCTAGTTCTGTTCCTACTTGATGTGCCAGGGTGAGTTGGTACTCCTGGGGTGGGGGGTAGCTTTCTTTTTCAGAGGTGAAGGGTAAGGGGAATGGGGGAGGAGTATGAGGGTAGGTCATGGAGGAGAGAAGGGAGGAGTGGCTGTGATCGGGATGTAAAGTGATTATGTAAACAAATTAAAGGGAAAAAATAAATTCTTAAATTTCAGCTGTGTGTGTGTGTGTGTGTGTGTGTGTGTGTGTGTGTGTGTGTGTGTGTGTGGTGGTGGTGGTGTGTGCTTCCATGTAGATAACCTAACTGTTCCAATTATAGGCCCTCCTTCTCCTCTACATCACCTAAAATTTGTCATCCAATAAAATAATTGTCCTCTCATCTGTCTTCCTACTCATCTGTGCCCATAATGGTAGGCCAAGCCAGACTATTTTTCAACTGGCCTTCTAGTCTTAGGTTCCCAATCTTCCTTCCTTCCTTTTAATCCTACTCTATTGATAGTTATTTCTACAAGGCTTGAGGTGGATGGTGCTTACTCTAAACTCTTTGAATTCACAAAGCTTTCCTAAAACCCAGCTTCCTTGGAATCAAGGCTGTAGTCTTCTGCCTGTGTTTACCTACCAAGCACTGCCATCAGCTGCCCCTTCCTCATCCACAGAGTCACAGGCTTGTTCCTCTGGGGACACTGTGCATTCTGATGCTTGTCTGTGCAAAGTTTCTTTTTTCTGCCAGGTGAATTCCTTCCTCTGTTGACAAGCTCAGGTGTCACTTCCCCCAGAAACCTGTGCTATCAGTTGTTTTTTTCCCCTCTTCTGGAGGCTGAGCATGCATCTCTGATCCTACAGCCTATTAGCCATGCTAAAAGCATCCTACCCTTATTGTAGGCTATTCTAATACAATAAGACCCTTATTGTAGGCTATTCTTACAATAAGGCTATTAGAATAGCCTACAATATGTGTGTTGAGTTCTGATTCTTTTACATGATTGAGACCCTCATGAAGACAGGGAAGTGATGCTTCCATATTGGTCATCAAGTAGGTTATCAAGAAATCTTTGTAAATGAATAAGTGATGAAAGTATTTACTTGAAACCAGGAACCAACATATAAACAGATGTTTTCATTGGCAATACAGGTCTAAAAACCATAACTAGATCTTCTTAATAATAATTCAACCTATAATGCTCCAATTGACTTAAGTCATTTTTTTTAATGAAATGAGAACTAAATGTAATCTTGGTGAGACTTGCAAGTAGAATCAGCAACCATTCAATACCCAAAGGACCCAGGTTAAGTTTCAGGCACATAAAATGCATTTGCTGTCTATGCTAATGTATGACTGTAAGTCCACATGTTGTTTAAGATAATGGTGTTTTTAGTGACAGTCGTATAAAAACATGTCCCCAAAATAGGTTGCTAAACTGAAGGGGATCTCTCTTGTGAAGTGTCTGGGTCTGTGTATGACCTGAATAGCAACAGCAGCTTTCTGGTAGGGTGAAGTTAGTCAACACACACTATAGCTGTGGATTCAAAGGAAATAAAAGCAGCAGGCAGGCAGACAGACAGATAAGCTTGGCCAAAAGGCATAAGAATAAAGAAAATTCCTCATAGAGATAATCAACCATAATTCAAAGACTAGCTAGAATTCAGAGAGCTCTTGACAAGTAGGAGCCATGTTTAAGTCCTGGCTCCATAATATCAGGTAGACAGAGTCTCCAAGTGCCAGCTTTTTCTATATTGTATATGTAGACAGTAGACAGAGCTAACTCTTTTATATCCTGGTCTTAAATATTGTCAATATATGCTATCAAAATAATTATAATTTTTGATATATTATCAAAATAACTATCAGCCAACAATACACTTGGCAATGTGGCATGAATAGAAAGGCCCGGATACCTTCAGCTTTTTCAACTCATGATAGTCTTCTATCTTGTACATATACACATATATGTACATGTACATATATGTGCTTGGGTGTGCAAAGGTGCCTGTTTTTCTCTGTGTGTGTACTTGTATATATTTATATGTGTCTGTGTGTGTACATATGTGTGTATATATGTGTGTATGTGTGTGCCTGTTTCTGTGTGTGTGCGTGTGTGCTGAATACTTCACCCATAGCTAATTTTTAACTACCTTCTTCATATTTACTTCAGAGCAAAGTTCTTTGTATGAAAATCTAAAAGTATTTGTTTCCCCTGCTCTCTTGGGCCTTAACCCTCTGGAGATGGATTCCTTGAGTCATCTTAGACGGTCTCTCCAGGGCTTTTGCTTTTATTTACCACACCTTTTTTTTCTCACATTTCATTGTGTTTGCCTTCCCACAGCTTTGACCGCTCTTTCCCAACCTCTCTCACTAGCTCATTTCTTTATAGTGTTTAAGTTCCCATGCATACAACTCTACCACAAATCCTATATACACACATGCACACACACAGAGATACACATATCCACATGGTGTACACACATGCATATATGAACACACATGTGAACACATGCACACACATATGCATACATATACACACGTGCACATAACACACATACATATGTACAGGAATATATGCCACCACAGAGGAAGAGAAGCTTTTTCTTGCCTTGCTCTCATTCCTGCACTTAAGCATATTATGTAAGATAATTGTACATAGGAGGAAAAGATTTCAACTTGTTCCATAAATTCTAGGGAAGGGTTTCAGTTACTGAAACACTTCAAGAAATTCTTTCTTAGACCCTTTCTAAGAAGGTTGCAGCTGAAAAAACTTCCCAGGAATGATGTTGGGCAGGAAAAGACATGAAAGCGTTAAACTCCTATCTTCCACGCGGAGAAATCAGCGACACTAACCCTGAAAAGCGAAGGGAGTGCCTGTGCTATGTTATTCATTTTGAATGCGAAGATGAATGCCAGGAAGTCAGCAAGCTGCAAGCTCTCTGAAAGCAGCCAGCTCAAGCAGTGGGGCGAGGCAGAGGTCTTCCAGGCAAAGGACTGCTGTTTGTCACAGATCCCTTACCATTTGGCTTCTGAAACTTCATGCACATTCATATAAAATCTGACATGGGTACTATTCCATAAGCCACCAGTTTCCTCAAATATAAAATCAGTATTTTGATATAAAATTTGTCTAAGTGAAAAGAAGAAAAAGACAACTGGCTTCATTCCAAAGCAGACCTCCAAGAATGGAGCAATAAAATGGGGGTGCGGAGCTAGGCTAGCAGGAGAAGGGGGGATGAGGTAAGAATTCCCTTCTGCGCCGACAGAGAATTAACTACATTCCTTTTATTAAGCACCAAATTTTATTATAATAATGAAGACCTAAGTCTTCATAATACTTCTGCTGTAAGCAGCTCTTGTGCTGGTCGATAGAAGCCTCCTAGGTAAAAGCCCACCTGGCAATTCCTGGTTTTGATGTTAAGTCTGCTTCAAATATATTTAATTCATAACTCAGATGTTGGGACACGTAAAGTAGCTGTATCTTTGAGGTCATTTCCTCTGGCAAATCCCACATCTATTTCTATTTCTCCACGCTACAAATGAAAGAGACAAGCAGTACAAACCTGAAATATTTGAAGATACATCAAGGATAGCATGCTTGTATGATATACGTTCTTTGCATAATAGAGGTAAACCCAAAACTTTCCATTCATATTTTTCCACATTGTAAAATGTTATATATTGTTAAGTCCCAATATGGTATCTTTAGCATCTTACAAAAGGCTTTACAGCTGTTATTGAATTCCAGTACCAATAATTGTTCTAATGTATCTTGTTTATAGGCATTTCTGATTATAAAACACAGAACAAGCAGGAGGGGGGCGCTGAGAAAGATGAAGGAGCAAAGATTCGTTAGCAATCTCATACTAAAAGGTCATCATAATCCATAAACCATTGACCCAATAGAGAGAAATTTCCCTTTTACTTTAAATCAATTAGCATTTATACATGAGCCATTCCAAAGCCATCATATTTATAAGTCATTATAGTATATACCTAATGTATTGATTAGCACCCAGGCAGTTATTAATTAATGACATCATGACTTTCAAACCTCTTGGAAGTTTTAGTGCTTGAAGGATGCACAGCACCTGTCAGAGCAAGCACTGTGCACCTCACAGTCTTCATGTCCTGAACCACTACATTAGTCAGCCTACAGTGCACGCTGTGCCTCTACAAGAGAGCATCACCTCTCATAACTAAACTTTAGACTCTCAAGTGACATGGCTTTGACATTATGTACATAAAGAAGGGTGGCACATTAACTTCTCAACACATACCCAAGACAAAACATGTAGAAAGCTCCAAAGACACACACACACACACACACACACACACACACACACATATAAAATCACCTATATATTCTCTTTTCTCCTAAACCTTCTGACACTTCACTCCTACAGTTGCCTAGCACATCCAGGCCCAAAACTGCCTGAAAATAATATATAATAAATCAAAGTTCTTTCTTTAATGCACTCAAATCAGAATCATAATTTTAAAATGTTTTTCTTTTATTGCCATTCTCAAGATGTAACCTCTAAAGGAGCAAATATTGTCTCTAAGACTTTAAGAATCAATTTTCACATAAATTTCTATGAGTTTTATTTTATTATATTTATATTGAGGGATTGGAATATGAGCCTATATCAGCTATACTTACATACTGCATTCTGTTAAAGGGTAACTTGTTGTCACAGTGATAAAATCATATTAAATGTGCAATGGGTTCTCAAATAAAAATTACCCTAGCAGGATCCAAAATCTATTAAAGAATGTTAACATCCTCTTTCTGTCTAATTCAAATTAACCTCTGAAGAGGATAAACATATCAAAAAACAATTGTCATTCACCTCATCTTTCATTAATCATGAATAAGCTAGTTATTTTATATTCTCCTTAAGACTGTTTAAGTTATTCAAAATCTTAATTAACATTTATTCTTTATGTAATTGTATTTTTTATTTAAGAAGATTTTCAATAGACTTTTGTTAAATACCAAAGGGGGGGGGGGAGTGAGATCAAATCACCTGAATTAAAATTCTTCATTTTTCCACTTTAGGGTCTTAGCAAATTATTAATTATCCTTATTCAGAGTCATAGCAAGAAATATGTAGACTAGTCTGGTTAATGAAGCTTGTTGAGATGGAGACAATGTATGAATGTGCTGATCATGCAGTATGAGTTCAGCCTCCAGCACCCTCCAGTGCCATTCCACCTGGGATATGAAATAGAGCACTGTGCGGGATGACAGACACATCATTGTCAACAGCATCAGTATCGTTTGACCATAAAAGAATGCTCTCAGAATAGGTTAGGAACAGACCTGGAACAAGATGGACATGCAAAAGGCAAGTGAGCCAAAGCCCCTGAGGTTGGGCTGCTCAGAACTGACTCAGGTGTATCTCACCTAATAAAAAAAAATCCCTCTTCACAGAACAGATTTTTGTGTGAGTTTTGTACTTTTTTTTTCACTACAACAAAGCCTATTTCCTCCATGAAGGAAGACATCTTTTTTTTTTAAATGAAATTGGCAGGGAGGTTATGTGTAAGGCAAATTGTGACTGTGCCAATATTCTGTCATTCTTACCCTCCAGAATGTTCACATGAAGATATAAACAGAAAAAGAAGCCACTTCATATGTAAGAGAGAGGAGAGAAGCACTCTTCCTCATCCAGCTTGCCAAAGCTTGGATGCCCACTCCTGGTGCTGAGGCAAGAGTGAGAGAAGTGGCTGAGAAGGTATGAAGGGAGAGGGAAGGGACACACTGAAGGAGTCAGGCAGAAAAGGTCTCCAGGTAAAGTGTAGAAAGGGCCCGGTAACCCAGCAATTCGTGCCAGCCATGGTGTATGTAGACCTGACCCAAATGCAAACATGATCTTTCTTGCTCTGACATGCTTCTCTTTTGCAATGGTCTCTGTGTGTTCAAGACATAGATGCAAGAGACCCCCTGCATTGTGTGCATGAATTAGAGTCACGAGATAGTGCAGGCTCAGAAGGGGATCAGGTCTCCGCTTGGCGTCTATCACTGGAATTCCTTGTTTCCCAATGATTTCAAGTCCATTCAGTAGAAAAGCTGTGGGTAGTTAAAACAACCATTCAACCTTTTGAGTACATCTCACTGCTTTGGTAAGTATAAACAGATTACATTTTAAAACAACACGTGATATCTGGGCATGGTGGCTCATGCCTGTAATCCCAGAACTTGGGAAGCTGAGCAAGAAGGCTCTGTCCCAAGTCGAAAGCCAGTTTGAGCTACATGGGAGCTGTGGGCCAGGCTGGGCTATTCATGAGAGCTTGCCTCAATATCAAAATCCAAAAATAATTGTGCTGAGCAACAAAAGCAAAAAAGGAATGTATGTGTGTGTGTGCATATGCATATATATAATGTATGTGTGTAAGAATGTATCACTGTATGTATATAACATATACTAACATATGTCTGTATGTATATAACATGTACTAACTAGCAAAGTAGTTATTTGAAGCAGGATCATTTTACTGCCACTTATCATGGGTGTCACAGCCAGACTGTTAACTTCTGTGGGCTTAGGAACCTATGTGCTAAAGATCGTGTTTTATATGAATATATATATATATATATATATATATATATATATATATATATATATATGTGTGTGTGTGTGTGTGTGTGTGTGTGTGTGTGTGTAGACAGACAGATGGATAGATAGATAGATAGATAGATAGATAGATAGATGCTAGATAGATAGAAGATAGATAGATAGATAGATAGATAGATAGATAGATAGATAGATGCTAGATAGATAACAGATGCTTAAAGAATTACATGTTTTCTCTTATTCTGAGACTAGAGAGATCAGGGAGCTCAAGGCTATTGATCACCTCTACTGTTCAGGTAATACTTCATGTGATTTAACAGTGTGATATTACAATAAGATCTGTATTTTACAGATAAGGCTACTGGATCCACTCCAGAAAATAAAGGCCAGATTCAAATCAAGATCTTTGTGGCTCTGAAATCACCTTCTTCTCCGTGCCTCTAGTGTGCTTCCGTGTCATTTGCCTGGGAATGAGCCTATCATTACCCTGACAGGAGTCTATGGAACAGAAGTCAATACCCTAGGAAGCAAAGAAACTGCAAAGCAAGGGTTCCCTGGGCTGAGCATTGATGCTCCAAGACTCCTCGGGAGCACGGAAACCAGCCAGCATGACTCATGGCCTGCCACGCATCTCCAGCATAGGAACCAAGGGCACACAGTAGGCATTTATTTATTCGGTAAATAAGCAAGCTGCTGCAGCCCAAGAGACAGGGGTGTCAGTATGTTACAGTTACTCTCCATATTAGCACACATTGCTTCTTTTATTAAGACTTCAATAGACCCTTTAAATATGATTTAAGAGGAAACCGAAAGCACTCATTTCAGCTTCTTCAAAAACTTAAAATCTAGAACTTAAAAACAACAAAAATGGCAAAATTAAAATTGATAGCAGCATGAATTTTCATGTACACAAACATACCATATAGCCATGTGTGCTTTAAGTGAAATGTTCCCTGTGTCATGAAAGAGATGCAACTTGTTATGATCTGTGCACACTTTCATGAGATACCAGGGAGGGGGCTCCTGTCACTTGTCACTGATGCTGCTTCAGAGGTACCCTAACATATGCACGGCTGCTTTTGAAAAGCCATCGAAAGTGGCTCTGGTAAACTCTATACTAGTCTATCAGATGCACTTAAGCCAAAGTGACTTAAATTCTATTCCCTGACGAATCCACATGTCAGATTTGTAGCTGATTAATGACAACTGACAGGGAAACAGAGAAAATGCTCTCTGTTGGGGCAAACACAGGATCTACACAAGAATGCAGTCGTACGGCATGCGACACTTTTCCCATGGATAAGAAGTGTGTTCCTCCCCAGGGGAGAAAATTCCAGTCTGAGAACTTTGCCTTTTAAACAAACCATCCTGAAATGCATGGACTCTAGTATTTTTCTCCAAGAATCAGTTTAACATGCTCATTATTAAGACCTGTGAAAATACAGAAAAATTCCATTCTTTAATTAAAAATAACTCTTTCCCAACTATTCTTCAAATGCCTACCCTGAGCAGTGTCCATGTCACCAAACAACAGGGGAAATGAGTACTGCGGCATAAAGAAACTAAACATATTTTGACAAATATACTTATATACTAATATAATATATACTTATAATATATATACTTATATACTAATACATTTTCAGAGATGTCAAAATTGTCAGGCATCAAAAGCCCTTCAGAATAGGTAAGAGCCCAAGCCAGACAAAGGTTAGAGAATAACTATCAAAATGACTAGTGAGTGTGTGGTTCACCCTACACACGATGGGCCCTCCACTTAGTCCTTTTTCCTTCTTCAGAAAACTCAAATAGATATTTCTCTTTTGTGTGGAAAGCCATCTCATATCCTAAACATAGAAACACCTGTTAGTCCCCCCCACACATGCACATATACTTTTTTTTAAGTAGAAACTATATTGGAAAATAATTTCCTTAAGTTCTCTAATTGGTGAACTGTTTCTGGGCCTGCTTTTCACAGATTTTGATCTTCTCCATGCGCGTCCCTCAATTGAAGGTAGGCACTGTAAGCATTGTTTGCTTCATGGTGTTGCACCTCTGACCATCTTGCTGAGGGAGCCCTGGCAGTCAGTGTGAATACAGGCTAGTGTGAATACACTCCTCCTGTCTGCTCAGCCTTTTATCCTCTGCTCACCAAGTACCATACTCTCCAAAGGGACCAGCGACCAGGCTTGCTGAAGGCTTCCTCCAACATCCTCTCTGTTCAGTGCCACCACATATAAAGATGTAGCAAAAAGAAAATATCTTAAAATGGTCTACCGATTAAAACACAGTGCGGCCAGCCTCAGAGGGGCAAACTACAAAGATTGTCTTTCCTGTTTGACTAGGAAGGCAAGCGGTTGGGTACCTGTAACATCCATTTTTTGTTTGTTACACAAAATCTTGGGGGTGAAAAATCATATTTCTAGTCTCTGTGTGTGTCGTCTGAAGCCCATCCTAACCCCTTTCCCTCTGCTTCCCTCCTTGGTAACACTCTCCCAGAAGTAGCTGTGATGCTCTGAGAGGCCAGGCTGCTCCGCCCCAGCACTTGTGCGGATTTCTGCGGGCTGTGCTTACCCCGCGGCTCCAGCCCCCATGCCAACAGCACATTCTTACTTCTGTGAGAAAGCCAGCCATGCCAGAAGGCTGTGTACTTGAAGTTTTTCATTCTAGGAGAACCGTACGTGGAGAAAGATGCATTTTATCAAGCCCGCTAGAAACAAATACCAAAACAAAACTGTGAAGCACGTGTAGCTTTCCTAAAGTGAGAAATCCAAAAGCCAAGAACCCAGGCCTTCACAGGGTCCCTTCCTCGGGTTTCTCTCTGAAGAAGAGTTGCTGTTGCATTGTCTGTTTTTGTTTGTTTGTTTGTTTGTTTGTTTGTTTGTTGCAAAATGAGGCAAAGTTCACACAAATAACATGCATGTAAATATATAGCTACTTCTCCCTTCGCCCTTGGCACTAAGGATCTTGGTACTTTCTTGCTGGTGTGTTTAGCTTATTCCCACTGTTCAGAGCTGGGACACATGCTGAAGGGTTCGGTCTCTGCTGATGTTATTTGCCAGGAATGGTTTGCAGAAAATATAGCCAACCCATGTGGAGTTAAGATATGAAGAAAACTTCAAACTTAGAAGAAGGGAGCTCGTTGGAAGCTATTTAAAAAAAAAAACATACAAGCAAGCTAAATTGCCCTACAAGTCAGTTAGCAGCTCGCCAGAGCATTACCTCTGTACAGGAGCTGGCTGTCTGTTATACTAGTTCCTGATGTTATTGGAGGTGATATTTAAAAAAACTGAAAAATATAGAAATACAATATTATAAACCAACCTGTTGATATTTTGAAGCCAGCAGCTTCTTATAGCACAGCAAGTAAGCACAAACTATAGTATGATACTTGGGCAATCTTCTAACACACTCTGGAAATCGCTGGAGGTTTAAAATTCTGATCCACTCACTTCTGATCATTTTTATGATCCGAAGTCGTTTTCTCTTCAATATAAAGCATATCTCCAACCACCTACTAGTTAGGAAGGCCATTAAATTCTTGCAAATTGAAGGTGGAAAAATAAATTGTGTGTATTTTAGACCCCGAATGATCTTCCTATAGCAATTTCAGAACAAACTATGAAGAATTCTGCAATTTTAATCTCCTCAGTAGCTTCCCATTACTAAACAAGCAGAGCGCCACGGTGCAAATGTAGACGTTGCATGTCATCTTGATCTGCGGCTTTTTTCTTTCATTAAAGCTTTAATGCAGCAATTATGGCTACGTTGCCCTATAAAAAAAAAAGGAAAAGGCAGTTTACTTTAAAAAGTGAAATTGCATAGCCTACTATTTAATTATACACAAATGTAAATGGCCTATTTTTCCATAACTGGTTATTACAGCTCTGTTTTACTTTCTGAGTTTTCCCAATCTAGAAAACCTACAAAGCTTCCTGCTATATAATTGTTTTGTTACATTACTGTTTTCGTCTTATTTTTTCTTTTAATGTGAGTGCAGCGGGATAAATCTTGGTTTTAAGCCAGCCACTACTTCATCTACTTAAGCTTTTATAGATGAAGATTGCTGTAATTATCAGAATACCCGCTTATTTCTGAAGTATTATCCTGGCAACCTGCTGGCATTTACAACCAATTAACAAGCTTTGCCATTAGTTGCATAAGGGGTATCTCAGAGTAAACCCATTGTGTGCTAATTTTCTATTTTAGATAATCAGTTTGGCCATCCAGAATGGAAAGAAGAAGAAAAGAAAAGGTTTGACACTCAGTGGCAGACATGTAAAAATTATTGCGTGCCCCCCAGAGACAAAGGTACCCTGCAACTCAATGATGGCTGTCGCTGTCACTATTGGTTCTTAAGTATTTCCCTTTGTCTCTTTTAGAAGGAAAAAAAAAAGTGGGAATTCGGCAAAGTAATCATGTCCTGTCTCACATACTCTGTCTTTTAAAGCTGACTGGTTTCTCTTGCTGTCCTGACCATAATTTGACCAAATTGGACGAGTGTTAAACACCTTTAAAAGAGACAGAAGGAAATTGAGCATGAGTTCTTTAGCTTTTTTTTTTTTTAACAATGCCTTTCAACCTCATCCCCCTCCCTTCCCTCCTTGCTATTAGAGTTAATTAATGTACAAGCGTCCTCCAACTGGGCCTCCTTAAGATTAGCTTGCAAGCAGGGTTAGTTAAAGTCGAGTGTTGTGGTTTTATTGCCTTGTTTAAACAGTCTCTGATATTAATATGTCCCCAACCCCCTTCTATCGCAGGACAAGGTGCTACTTAAACACTGAAGCTCAAGTTCATAGCAAGAAAGTCAATGGACCAGAAGCCCAGGACTTTATTGCAGGGCCACAAGAGACCTCTGGGACTTTCATTCAGAAATAATCTGGCCCCCTGAGGCTTCATAGATGTAAATGATTGTTTCACCTCAATTCTCTCTATCCAAAAAATGAGTCCTAAAATCTGACTCCTCTTCCCCATCGCCAGATGACCTCAAATCCGTTGCAATTCTAGCCTGTGCGACAGGAAACATAAAGGGATGTTTTTAAAGCACCAGTACTGGGGGCTCTATAGAGGAGGGTTCAGTGGTTGAGAGCACTTGCTGCTCTTAAACAGCACAGAAGCTCATTTCCCAGCACCCACATGGGACAGCCCACAAAAGGACCAACATGGGCAACATCCAAATATGCTTAGCCACAGAGCTTCTTAAATGCTCAGGTCAAGCTATAACTTAAATGCGCTGCCTTTGACGTTTCCAGAGGCAGTCAACAGGTGATCTCTCCCTGCAGGCAAACCAAGCCTTAGAGCAGAGTAGCATCTGTCTCACCTTGTTCAGTTTCAAGTAACTTGTCTGGAACAACAGAACTGTGCGGTACCATACTGAAAACCTCAAACTGATTACCAGACTCTAACTACATTCATTGTATACATGCATACATGTGTCTGTGCATGAATGTAGACAAAGATGCAAGGACTTGCCCACTCTTCATGAATCCGTGTATCTTCTACTCATTACTTCTCAGCCAATAGTGTGGTAATGTATGCAAAGCTACATTCTCAGGGTGTCATAGTACATTTCTACTTTCAGGTCCAAATTCACAACTTGTTATGCCATTATATGTGAGCATTATCTTTCTAGCAAATGAAGACATTATGTGTCCCCAAATACATCTTATTCAAACTGAAAGGAGACTTTCTTTTCAAGAGTTATTACAGTCCCATCCTATTGTAAAGCTCTTACAAAGAGAGTTCCAGCTAACTCTTCTGTTCCATCCATGTGTTCATTTCTTATACAGCACTACCTATTCCCATAAAAAATAAAGTCAGAAGTCAGCCAAAAGCTTGGGACAAGACAGAGAAGTAAAAAAAAAAAAAAAAAAAAAAACAATGTTAGAAAATTCTTTCTCAGCCGGGCATGGTGGCACACGCCTTTAATCCCAGCACTCGGGAGGCAGAGGCAGGCAGATTTCTGAGTTCAAGGCCAGAGGTCTACAGAGTGAGTTCCAGGACAGCCAGGGATATACAGAGAAACCCTGTCTCAAAAAAACCAAAAAAAGAGAAAATTCTTTCTCATTACTACTGTCTACCAAATATTTGAGGTGACTACTAGCCTTGTAATAATGCAATTTTGTGATTATGCCTATGCTTTTACATTATTTTTAGGTGCAAAGACCAAGCCTGGTCCTTTTGCATACCAGGGATACAACTGTACCACCAAACTATATTCCCAGACCAGTTATTTTATTTTTCTAACCATGCTTTTCTATATTTAAAACTTTTCAATTTCAAATTCTAATAAATTGAATTTTACCTCATGTCATCTGTTAGTGCTCCAGTGTGAAGAAAAAAAAGAAAAATCTATCTTCAATGACTCCTTGAAGACAGACACTAATAGTTTCACGAGAAGAATCTTGGTCACCAAACAGAAACACAAGACATCTCTGCTTACTAGGGACATTACTTATCCTTTTCTTACATGTGCTTTCCATCCATGGCCCTAATCTAGAATTATTGCAAGTGGGTTTCCATTAATTTTCTCAAGTCATCTCTCCATGCTTTGCTGCCTTATCCATACAGTGTGAATAAGAATAATTACCCCATGGGGTTGTGCTAAGCATTAAATATAATGATTCGCACACAAGACTTAGTACAAATACAAGACATATAATAAATACAAACACAAGCTTATTAAGTACATAAGTTTTTCTACATGTCAATGGTACTGTTCATTATGGATCTAGCAATGATCATCAGAACACAGGAATCCTTCCCACTACTGCTCATATAATCGAATAAAGGTTATTGGGAGAAGTCAGAGGAAAGATAAAGGGATTTTTCACTATTTCTTTCTGAGTTTAGGTGGAAACTAAGACCCATGGTTTTAGCCTTGTTAAACAAGTCCCCTTTAGTCTTAAAAGATTACAGCCAAGGAAACACTTCCTAGACCTGATAAACCAGGAATCATACACACAGATCTCTATAATCATTGTTATGTTACTAATTGACCTAAATGGAAAAAAATGCACTATATAGCTATTATTGGTGGGTATTTAGCATTTTAAAAATATACAGTTTGACCTCAGCTGAAAGAGTATGCCTTATGACTGGAGATTTTATTTTCAAAATCACCACAGAAGGCTGAATGGGAAGTGCTTCCCATAAAGAGAGAGGTTGGCTTTCTTTGCCTGTAAACTCCATGAAGTACGGGCCCTGTATATTATGCTCATTAATGTATCTCCAGGACTCTGCCAGCATTTTACACATAAATCATTTATTAAATGTATAAATCAATGATCTTGCCTTCTGTTGGTGGTATTTATATCAACCACTGGTCTTTAATATATCATTGAATCATTAAGTGTTAAGTATCTGGTAATGCGTTAAATTACGGACCTTCAATAACAGGAACATTGGAGTGGGAATGATTTTGTTTTAGCTTACTGAGGACTGGGAATGATTTTGTCTTAGACAGCATACTGAGGACTTTTCAGATTTCTTTAAAGTGCCTGTAGTAAGAATCTTATATGTAAATAATAAATGAGCCCCCGCTGAAAATTGTACCAACATTGAGAGCCTTCGACTGACTTAGAAACAGCCCCTATATAATCTCCAATTCACAAAGAACACAGCTAGACTGAGCAAATGTTGCTCGGAACCGCACAGTCTAGTAAGATACCCGAACCTACTTCTTTCCCTGTGCTTGAGAATTGTTGCGATTTCTAGGCCAGCCGTGTTGCCTAGTTATTCATCATGCCAGTCAGGAAAGAGGATTAGCGAGGCATCGCAATTTACAATTATTAGACAAAGGAGACTGTAAACTTGAATGACTTCACATTCCAAAATAAGTTGACACATTTTCATTTTAGAATCGATCCAGAACATGCTTTACAACTTGAAAACATTTCCACTGCTGTCAAAAGGTGAAGCTGGCTCCGCCTCTCCCCAGCCTCATCAAAGTTCTCCAAATGGCAGCCTTCAGCTGTTGAGCATTACAGTCCTATTATACGCAAGACAATTTTGTCGGGTGCATTTTAATTGGCAGGGGGTTAAGAAACACTTTCCTGTCACACAGAGTTTCCTTCTAAATTAATGAAAGCAAATAAACTCTTACAAGAGCACCTTCTTTCAATTTGAAGTTCAAATTTGTCTACATGATGTTAAGTTAAATAATATCAGCTCAAGCTATGGGAAACTTTCAGAGTAAAGACCCTACAGGTCAGAGTAAAGGCAGGAAAATGTGGTGTTTAAAATATATTGTTGGATGTATACTTTTTTTTAATAAAGAAAAAAAAAACAAGCAGGAATCATCGCTTTTCTCCCCTTCTGGCCTCCCAATAATTAAGCATACATTTTCATCAGTACTGTTTTTCACCCTTAAGCTAAAACATCTTTTCAAGGGATGCTGGGCCACATAAGAATCTATAGTCATCTTCCAACTTCTTTTAGAAGAACTCTATAAAACCACAACAACAAAGTTTCAAAATACCCCAGAAGTCACTCTTACAGATTATATCTGTAGCATAAAACTTTAAACTCATTTCTGCCATGACCAAACTTGCCACTGGATTCATAATTTATATCCGACTACATCATAGATTATCAAACTCAATAGTGCCTAGAAACCCGTAAAGGATGTGACAGTCACTGTAAAGTGTCTACACATCCTTTTGTCTTGTGTAATTTCCAAAGCACATATTTAAGTTCCTCTTATATTTTATTAATGTATAGCTGCAAGTTTCTCCTGCTACAAGAGTGAGCATACACTCCGACATGCACACAACTACAACTCGTTATCACTTTTAAACAACTTTCTTTAAAAGCATTTTAAAACAGTCACATATGTAAGCCCTGTGTTTTTAAGATATTTGTGGAAAGAGGCTAAAGCAGAACAAAAATAAATAAAAATGCACACAGATTCTTGGGAGTAAGTGTTATTATGGTGTCGTCATTTTTTTCAAAGGGAAAAGAATAAAGGTTGGGAAGGCAGCTGCTCACCACAGTAGTCTAGAGAGAACAAGAAAGGTTGCATATAATGGTACAAACCATCCATAGGCAGATGGAGTGTGCTGGGTTAGAAAAGGGTGACTATCTGAAATGGTTACTGAATGTGGTTTCAGAGCCATAACAAAGAGGGGACTCTAGGCCCCTCTAGGTCTACTGTATACAAATTATGGCTCAAGCTATCCCAAGCACCACCACCTGATTCCCTTGCTAGGGACAGAGGTTACTTACAAAATACCTCTATTCCTAAAACAAGGTCCCTTTAGCTCAACTTTGTCATCGTTACCCCTAATAGGAACCCCATCCCCTATCCTGACATAACACCCTCTGGTTGTATACTTCACTAGAAAATGGGGAATACCTGTAAGAATCTAGAAATTACTAATTCTTCATCATATTTAAATATAAAGAGCTGGGCCTGCTAGCACAGACTATAATCCTGGCTACTTGAGAGGTTTAGGCAGAGAAAGTATAAGGCTTGCCTGGGATTCAGAGACAATTCCAAGTCATCTTTAGCAAGTCCGTGGGACTCCATCAATGAAGTAACAAATTGATTCATTAAATGGCTGGGGATATAGTTCAGTCATAGAATGCTTACCTAGCATATCAATCCAATGCCTAGTAATACAGCTTTGGTTCCACTCCTAGTGTTGCCACTTTCTAGCTGTGGGACCTGACGTATATTAAAGCTTCCACTTTAATTTCATGTTCTCTAAGTTGGAGACACTTGCCTCAATAACTTGAAGACTCCAATGAATGTCCAGACACCTACAGAAATGGCTAGCTAAGGCCTAGTCCATAGCTGCTTTTCTAGAAATACCAGGTGGGGCCATCTCTCTGCAGTATAGACAGTATCCACCCTGACTTCTTACTTGCAGAAGCTGCCAGAGCAAGCCTGTGACCACAGATTATGAATGAAGCAGCTCTATGAGCAGAAAACATATGGACTGACCCACTGGCAGCTTGAGAAGCCACTGGTTGTACAGCTCACTGGTCATTAGGGATCAGGTCAGACAAACCTGGCTTGAAGTCTGTTCTCTTCTGTTTTCTTCTATGAGGATTTAATTTGGTTAGGGACAAGAATATTTTAAAATATGAATTCCTTCCTTATCTTTAAAATAAAATAATAAATAAAAACTTGCTTTCAGTGGAAAGAAACCAGACAGGAAGAGTAGAGGCATATGATGTAAGACTTGGTGTGGAACTTTGATTGAATAATATCTCCTGAAGGCTGTATTTAAACACTTGGTCCAAAGTAGTGTTGTTCTTTGGGCAAGTTGGGGAGTAGAGCCTTGATGGAAGAAGCATGTCACCAGGCGTAAGCTTTGAAAGTTTATAGATTCGCCCTGCTTCCAGTTCATGCTCTCTCCTTGGTGATCTCTCGGCCTTCTGTTCCCGTCGCCATGTCTGCCACTTGCCACCATGCCTCCTAGACTCCGGTGACTCTCCATCTGCAACCATAAGCCAAAATAAATTCTTTCTTCCATGAGTTCCCTTGTTCAATGTACTCTGTCACACACATGAGAAAGTGATGCACTTGGAACACACAAAGCACTCAAGAATTATTGGATCAGGCAAAAGTATGTTTTAGGCTCCAGATAATTGTCTAGGGCAAATTAAGTGTTCAAAGACCAACACTGGACACTGCGATGATGCCACATTAAATAGAAAAAGGGTCTTTGCAGGCAGATATAAGAAAAGTAGGAAATATCTTGGGTTGGTTATCTCTATGTCTATTAGCCCCCCCCCCCCCCAATGCTAAACTTTTCACCAAGGGCACAAGAGTGTTAAGGGAAAGCAAGGATTCTAATTCTGAATTTGAGAAATAACTTAGTTTGAAGTCCTGGGATGTGAGTGACACAGACAGTGAAGCCCTCAGGAGCTGAGATGGTGGCTATCAGACACCCAGCAAAGACATGTGAATGTCAATCTTTGCATTTCAAGGAACCAACAGTTGAGAGTCAGCCCTTTCCCCAGACTCCTGATGGCCATCCTTGAGCCAACACTGGATCTTGTAACCCTAGAGATGGGACAGCCTGGCCTGCCAACTCAGTCTTCAGTCTACAGAATTGTGAGATGGTAGATTTGTGCTTGGAAATGCTACCTGTGGTGATTGTTATATAGCTAGTAAAAACAAATACCAGAATTATATATATAAATGAATTTTACTGTGACTCAATAGCCTTCTCAGCTGGGATTGGAGTGGCTGAAAGACAAAGTAGGTATTAGAAAACAGCTAAAGTCATTGAACTTTGGTTTGATAGGACCCCATGGCAAAGGCTTTACATATATTATCTTCATTTTTCTCTTTACCAAATATATAAAGTATGGTACTTTAAGAAACTGCTATTTTGAAATTCACGTAATAGTAAGTGAACAGGTGGTTTTAAACAATATCGATAACCAGATATCACACCTGCAGAGCCACCATTCGAACTCTGTAGCACACAAACATGCTACAAACCACAATGCCACACCTCCACTATCATGGAACAGCATTGACATATAATCCATACTCCTTATTTTGCTGAGTGGCTGTGCAAACTAATGAGTGGTTACAAAGAAATAATTCATCTTTCCTGACCCAGCCGGACTTTTACCACATGAGTTATTGGAACTTGGTTATTATAACTCAATCTCAGTTATTATAACTCAAAATAGTCAAGGTTGTGTTAGGAAATTATTTTACTAATAAGTTCAGCCATGCTATGCAGTAGCTACAGAGTCTCCCTAACCTCCATGGCTTAACACCGTTCATGCTTTTCCTTGTTTGGACCTACGTTCAAGTAACGCTGCAGCGTAGTGTCTTCTCTGCACTGGCCTGCCAAGAACCTAGATGCCTTGGGTTTTGTAGATTCATCTTCTCAGCCAAAGCTCCTTTAAGTTTATGAAGCATAAGGTCACATAGCAATGTCACCACTACCCCTTTATGCTTCAGCCTGAAGGGGCGTGTCACTTATACTCATAAGTGATTGGCTAATTCTCACCACGTGACAAGAAGCCTAGGCTAGGAGGTTTGCCAGATTCCAAGGGATCAGTTACTGACGAGCTCTGGTTTGATCAATCAAAATCACTACATCATAAGTGTGATCAATCAAAATCACCACATTCCTACTCTTCAGAAGAAATAGATCATTAGCAAACAGTGATAGCTCTAGCTTCCTAACTCCTTAGCAAACCACTGTGAACCAGAGCAACTCAGTTTCCTGTCTTCCCACCCAAATTCCCAAGCCTTCCTGCCCAAGGAACAGTTTCTTCATCTCTTGTTTCTCTGAATGCTCATGGCTGACCAGCGATAAGGGTACCATCCAAGCGCCCCCTACCACTGTTAACCCTTCATACCTGGACTCTCAGGCCACAGGGCTGTCTTCACAGTGTCCCCACACTTGAGAACTATCATAGTGCACTTCCGTAGTCTCTTAACAAACACTACCAACCATCAGGAGCCAAGAAAATTCAACTATCAGAGAGATTTTGCCTTTTGTAGTAAAACTTTATCTCAATCTCACAGAAAGCTCCTCGTTCTGCGCAATCGCAGCTTTCCTAAGCCTCATTTTAACACCTGTGCTGCTTTTCTTAGGTTAATTAGGAAGTGTGGGTCTTATTTGGACTTGGTGAGGGTGTGAGAGAGCACAGGAAATTTTCCCTAACATTTAAAAAAGCGCTCTAAGTTAATGTATACATCTGCAGGCTTCTGCTGTTTGCCTTTGGTAGTGCGACATCACAAACCTGGAAAATACAACCTAAACTACAGGAGCATTTATGTTCACTTCAAAACTATTACTAGATCTCTCACTTTAGGGAGAACCTGTGAAATGTATAGTTTCACATTTTTTTTTCTAGAAAATTAGGGGAAAAAATGGTTTTAACCTGTGTCTTGAAAATACTCTGAAGACATTTTGCTATTTATTTAGAGCAGTGGTTCTCAAATTAAATTTGTAGAATGGGCTTTTCAGAAACATTCAAGATGAAGAGTTCTGGTAACGCTTCTCCCCACATACATTCTGAGTATGTGTTTTGTGTGGTTGCACAGGCAAGGGATGCTGTTTCAGCCAGTGTCACTGCTGGTGTCTGAGCTACAACGTGCTTGCGTCCCATGGACAGGAAACACATCATATAGGATGATAAGTCAAAGCACATTTCCTCTACTAATAGCAAGCTATCAATCACAATGTGCTCTAGGATAAGAAGGATTTGCATTCACTCCAGAGCAAGCATCTTGCCTGCTGCCTTTCACAGTGTGTTTTGTGATAAGAAGGATTTGCACTCTAGAGCAAGCATCTTGCCTTAAGAATACAAAAAAAAAAAAAAAAAAAAAAAAAAAANAAAAAAAAAGGCACAGAAACAGCTCAGATGTTAAGATCCCTTGTTCTTCTAAGGACCTAAATTCAGTTCCTGTATCATTGGGACACTAGCTAATTCCTCTAATTCTGCTAATAACTCTCAAGGATCTGATGCCCTCTTCTGGACTCTGTGGGCACTGCACTCACACATAAACATGCACACACACACACACACACACACACACACACACACACACATATATATATATATATATATATATATATATATATATATACACAGAGGCACAAATAAACACAAAATAAGTTAAATTACACACATGATTAGCAGAAGCCACTCTTAATAGTAAGTATGCATCTATTGTACAGTGCTATATAATACCAAAATCATGTAAAAGGAAGGCACATGGAAAGAAGGTTTAAATGGAAGTTTATTTCATCGTTTCTTCACTATAAAATCACAAATGTATTAAAGGCAGAGGGGAAGAGAGCAATACTCATTTTTTCATTCTTCATATCAATATGGACATAAGACATATGCATCAACTGAACTGAATTTAAGTAAACTCAACAAGTTATTGCATCCACTGTGCTTAGGAATGGCAAATCTAAATTTTAACTTAGTTTTACTCTAATTAATAAATAATTATTGAATAACAAGTATATTCTAAATTCCAGAATAAATGTGAAAGTAACAAATTCAAACTCCCTTTTATTTATCATTACTATATGTGTGAGTGATATGTGTATGGCCACACACAATGTGTGTGGAAGTCAGAGAAAACCTTTGCAGGTTCGGTTCTTTCCTCCACCCTACGTGGATTGTAAGATCAATGTGTCATCCTGCTTTCCTGGTGAGCACCTCCCCCACCCAGTTCCTTGCTGTCCCATAACACAAATTTGTGCCAAAGCTTACTTCCTCTTCTGGGGTGCCGACTATTAAACAGGCACTTACAGTATTGTATGGTAGAACCAAGAGTTATATGATAATAGTGGAGAAGTTATTGGTTCCTAAAATGATGCATCTAGACAGGCAAGGTTCAACATAGCTAAAACACAAACCAAAATAAAAATTCAGCTCAAGGAAATAACAAGGGGGTGGGAAATGTTTTTTGAAATATGTTAGCATTATAGATTTCCAAACTAGGGCTCAATCTATAAAGTGCTTGCTGTTCAACCGTGATGAGCTCCCGAAACCTGCTTACCAATACCTACATACAAATCTGGGTTTAGTGCTGCAAAGTTGTGTTCCCAGCACGGGGGAGGTAAAGACAAAAAAAAAAAAAAACTCCCAGACGTTCTCTGGCCTGTAGAATCAGTGAGCTCCAAGTTCAGTGAAAGACTTGTGTCAAGAACTATGGTAGATCATGCTAAAGGACAGTCAGTGCCAAGCTTTGGCCAACACAGAACAGTACTTAAAAGCACTGCATGTGCATATGGATACATAGCACACGCACGCGCACACACACACACACACACACACACACACACACACACACACACACAAGAATGTTATCAGTGCATTAGTGCATTAGAATTTAAACTCACTGCTGCTTGAGGACATTTCTAAATTAGTTCTCTGCATGCCTCGAGCCACAGAAATTTGTATCTACTGGTCCAGGAAGAATAAAGCAAGTTGGAAATATCTTCATGACATTTATTCATCTATTTAATAAAAATCACTTTTGAGATGGACAGCTACAGTCTGCAAAATGATATATAAGTGTGGGCTTATTCTGCCTTTCAGGTTCAAGAGTTTAAAAGCAAATTTAATCATAACATAACTCATGGCCTTTATTCCTTTTCTTAGTAATAATGCTTCACATTTAAATAATATATTTTAGCTAAGAATACTTGGCTGTACCCAATCTTCACAGAGCTTCTGTTCCTTAAACAGAAAGCAGTCTTCTTTGCACTTTAGAAAATTAAGTCATGTGTTCAAAGTCCTGCTAGATATTAAGATTGGGTATCACTAGGTAATCCTGCATGCTTACCTAAAGTCACACAGTTTCGAAAAAGCCCAACTATCATTCCCAAACACACAGTGTTGTAATGGAGAGTTATAAACAGTAATAGTTAACCAGTGTCCTGGATTTTCTCAATTGTATTGCATCTGAAAATACCCGATGACGAAGCACAAACTGACAAGAGTCTAGACTTGAGTGTTTAGGGAACCAACTTTTTCAGTGGGAACAAAACCTGGAGAGGAGGAAACTCTAAACCACACCTATAACTGGTAGCTGAATCAGGCTGTGGTTTGGGCTTCATACTATTTATTGTTTGCAGGCAGGATATGGACCACCACAACACTAACAGTGTGGTGACCAACATGCAGCCTTTCAACAGCTGGGGAGAACAAACCACTTGTGTTAGCCATGGACTTCACACAGAGAACTGGCCTGAAGCGGGGGGAAAATGCCTTTGGAATCCACACTTATTGTGCACAACTAAAATCTTCAGGATTATTAGAAAGATTAAATGAAATAAAATACATGGAAATACTTCATAAATTATAAGATAACATAATGGGACCATAAATAATTTGTTCAAGGATCTGACCTTACAATTTAACAGTTTCTCATTTGGCCTTTCAAAGTCCATTTTTTTTTTTTTTTCGAGACAGGGTTTCTCTGTATAGCCCTGGCTGTCCTGGAACTCACTCTGTAGACCAGGCTGGCCTTGAACTCAGAAATCCACCTGCCTCTGCCTCCCAAATGCTGGGATTAAAGGCATGCAACACCACTGCCCGCTGACTCTACTGTCTTAAACTTGTATTTCCTCAAGAAAATTTTCATAGACTAGTACATCAAAAGTTGTCTTCTAAGTCTTTTCCCCACTGATATGTAGAAGTGTAAAGCCATTAAGAAATATTAGCTCTCCCATTGAGCACAGAGATTGCTGAGAGCAATGGAATTATTGATGAGTTCAAAGGAGGAAGTAACAATGACAGAATTCCAGGAAACAGAAGACTTGGGCATCAGAGCTCTCCTGAAAAATCTGAATCCATGTTCCTGACATCATCACCCAGTTAACTTAAGGCTAATCAAAAATAAATTTTAAGGACAGTGCAGTCAATATCAAAATATGACTAAATATGTTCTGTAATAACCTGAAGCCAGCATAGTATACAGGGAACAGGAAGGTTGCCCTATACCCTCTAAGGTCACTAACTCTTCAGCAGCTTATTTATTTAGGATATGTATGTGTGCCTAAGTATATGTATGTGAACCACATGCATATGTGCCTATGGAAGCCAGGAAAAGGGAATTGGATCTCCTGGAAGTAGAGTTACAAGCAATTATGAGTCATCATGTAGGTTGGGTACTAGGAACCAAAACTGGGTCCTCTGCAAGAATAGCAAGTACTGAGAACTATTCAGCCCTCTCCAGCTCTTCTGCCAGTTTAATGCTGATTTCACCCACTAGCATTCACAGCTGTTCCATAAGAGACTAGAAACACCATGCACACTTAACTCAGGATCACCTGTGTTGTTTCTACCCTTTCTTAGATACCTTATACCTTACAAATTCTAAAATATTTTTTAGGTTGTAATACAATTACATCATTACATCATTTCCTCCTTCCCTTTCCTCACTAAAAACCCTCCAGTGTATTCCCTTCTCTTGCTCTTTTTCAAACTATGGCCTTTTTTTCTTAAATGTTAATATATATATATATATATATATATATATATATATATATATATATATATATATATATATATACAACATTACTAAATATATAATACAGTCTTATACATAGTGTTACTTGTATGTGTGTTCTGTAGTGCTGACTCCTTGGTAGTGAGTGTTCAGTTGGTGAGCTCTTCTGTAGGGAAGACTCCTTCTCCCACTCTCAGCATTTATTACTTCCCTGGAGTTCTGTGAAGATTGAGGCTTCCAGAACTTTCCTCCATCCACTTTAGGATGCCTACTGGTACCATCTGTATTCAGGTCTTGTTCAGGCAGCCATGTTGTTGAGACTTTGAGTATAAGTTTTGACATTTTAGGACATACAATCTCCCAGCAAACTCCATTCATCTGGCTCTTACAATCTTTCCACTCCCTCTTCTGGAATGATCCATGAAACTCAGTTACAGGAGTTGTACTGTAAATGTATCAGTTGGGACTGGGCTCCTCAACTCTGCATTTTAATTTCTTGACAGTCACTGTAATTAACAGTCAAGCAATAAAAGCTTCATTATTGAGTGGTGAAGGCTACACTTATCTATAAGGACAAACCTTTAGAATAAAGGAGAAAGTGTGCACCAAGCCCTTACAGTTGCCTCAAGTTTCCTTCAGAATCTTTGGCATGCTTAAAATTGGGGGACAAAAAAAATACTCATTTCTCTTCCTGGGTTATTGGTTTAGAAGTGCTTGGTAGAAGATATGAGAATAATTTCATCCATTCAACACATGTGGACCTACTATACATTAAGTATTGTCCTGCTAACCAAGATGCAAAACTGATTCCTTTGAGTGGGCAAAGGACTTTTTCAATGAATCTTTAAAAAGTTGTGTAGTCTTTGAAATAAAGCAAAATAGGGGCCCTTGTCTAGCAAGCCCTTCTGAGCCTTTCTGCCTTCCATTGTCTTTCAGTTACTTTACATCTCTTCAGGTTGAAGGGCCTTAGTAATGCAAAACATTCTGCCCCACATGGACACAAACCGGGTGTGTCCTGAAGAAAACAATCCCATCACCTATTGCTCTTTAAATACTGGCCAACCTTGCCTTATTTGTCAAGCTATGTCAGTCTTCTTTATTTGCCTGTTTGTATGACTGTGAATTTGAATTTTCCTTCAAGCAGGTTGTAACATCTTACTGCTTCCCTCATTAATTAATGAATTAAATAAAATCTTTAACACATGTTCACTTTATGTCTGTATGAGAATCATAATTATACCTTTTTTTAAAAAAAATTATCCTCTAACCGTTTATAATAGCTGTTCATTACAGGACCACCTACCTCAAAATAATATGCTTGGGAAGAAACCATAAATTGTTTCTAAAGCCCTTCCAGTGCAAAGCACTAACTGCAGAGAATGGTGTCTTCCTAATACTCTGTGGTATTTTAAGGCCCATTTGATAAGGCTTCAAAGCGCCCTCCACTCTGATCCCAGATAGAAGGAGAGAGCCAAGCTGTCTTGGGGGGAGGGGGGCGGGATTCCATTTTTTTTTTCTTTAAAGAAATAATAAACTGCATTGTTGTAACTCAGTGTAAGGAGATTGGAGTAAGGCAATAGAGAAGGATGCCAGAAGCTACTCATATCGTTCTTTAAAATGGAAATTCACCGTCTGCTGCATCACATGGACAAAATACAGAACTATTTTTCACAGCTTGTTCACTGAACAGATTATTGTAGAAAAAAAAAAAAAACTTTTACATTTTCTGCAGATTCCCAAATCTTAGTCAAAAAACTCTTGGCAATTTTTAGCAGTGAAACAGATTTCACTTTCAGATTGAGATACTCCATTTAGCAGTAGTCAGATGATCTTGCAAATAAATATAGACTCGTTTCACTCTTCATTTTCTTTAAAAAAAAATGTTTTCATGAGGTGTCTTGGAGGAAACTTGCACTTATTTGATTTTCCCAAAAGCTAAAGGAAAGAAAACTCAAAGGTCTAAAAACCACAGCTAAACAAAAAAAAAAAAAAAAAGAGAGAGAGAGAGAGAGAGAATGTTACGCTGAAACTGTCATTACAAATAATGTATGCTCATCACAGCACAAATAAATAAATAACCTTGGGAAGCTCTAGAACTAACAGTAAAAATACTACAGCCTTTTCTTCCCTAAATCTCAGCTCCCCAAAATATTACTAAACAGAAGTGTATGTGTTCAGAACGCTCTAACAGGCAGCAATATGTTGAGATGCTTCATACAAAGAGGTCTCTGGGCCGCTTCTCTCTCCCTAGATTAGATTTCTCACTCAGGTATCAACCAGAACTGCACGTGAGAGCTTGCTACCAGAACAATGTTTTTCTCGTCTACTAATGTTTACTGCTAGAGAAAATTGAGAGGCATATCAATTGAATACAAATCCAATCTGTCAATAAAATGAGTAATATTCATACAATCCTATGTTGAAAATCAACTTTTATAAACTTCATTCCTCTTTCTCAAATTTCTAAATTTTGCCAAAGGTAAAAGGTACCTTTCCACAAAAGACACTCACACACACACACACACACACACACACACACACACACACACGTGTACTATGTGTGTGTCTGAGAGAGAGACAGAGACAGAGACACAGGGAGAGAAATCATAGAGAAAGTCCCGAAATATTGATTATGCCTTTGCTTTCATATTATAAAAATATATTACTAGCAAAAGATGCCCATTTAATTCCAATTTATAATTATTGCTATTTTTAGCAAGGGTTTTTTTTTTTTTGGTGGAGGTGGTAGGGTTTTTGTTTTGTTTTGTTTTTATTTTTGTTTTCTGTTTTTGTTGTTGTTGTTGTTAATTTGTTGAAAGGTCATTCCACTGACATTAAAGATATTCACAGTGTGGAAAGCAAAGCAAAGGGAAAGAAAACTGGAGATGTCACATGCTGTTAAGAGCATTCTATTATTCTTCTAATGACAATTTTCCCATCTGGGAAGGGATCCATTCTGCCCAGTTCCAAAAGCCACATTTCCATGGCAATGTGACATAAGAACACGTTTGGTTTTGAATCCACTCTGACTCACTGAGGAGTTCCAAGGGGCAGATGGGGAGAGATTCCTTTCACATCCTCTTCTTCCACAAATATTAAATAATAAAATTCCTCTTTATGGAATGTTTTCTTATTAGAAATTAAACAAAAAAAAGTCTGAAAAGTCAATAAAACTACCACATCAAGACGGTGATGTATGAAACTATAAAATTTCATGTGACAAGACCAAGTTTTTGGCTCCATGGCGACAGCTGAATGAAGCCAGGCCTCTCTGCTTTTGTAGTTTGGTGAGGATTTTGTTTTTATAGCATTAACTAAATACTGGAGGGTGCTGGATCTAAGAGCAAAATGTAAAAGCTTAACGTTCAAAGTTGGGTTTTTTTTTTCAAGCTAAAAAATACTATTTGAAATTAACCTAATTTTTTTGAAATTATAAGCCAAAAGAATAATAGTATTAAACCTATCTTACAAACATTATTGCAACAACTAAGGTTTTTTTTTCATTTTTATAAAATTATTACCAACCTATATGCCTTTTAAAGATATTCTAAAGACGAAGTATGCTATGAAACTCAAGCTGATTAAAGTTCAGGCACTAGGAAGAATTTGGAACTAAGAGGGGTGTCACACACCTCCATCCCTAGCTGCATGCAGGCCCAATGGTGAACCTTCCCATGGTTCTAGATGTGAGACAGTGTCTGGGGCAGAAAAGAGAGGGAAGAGACGTGACAAGAGTGGGGGAGAAGACAGCAGCAGCTGCTTCGAGTTTTCTCGGCACAATAAAGTCAAAAGAACACAAATACATGAAGAAAATTAAATGAATTCCCAATTCTGATCTTTTCATATGAGACACATCTGAGAGCTCATCATATCAAGGAAAACATTAACTTCCTATTAGCTCAACCAATAAGAATAACGATTTCTATTAAAACAATAGTAGCTACTGCATTTGGTATTAAAATAACAGCCATTCCTAAGATTAAGTAATCTTTTCTAGATCTTGTTTCTAAACTTGGAGTTGACCTTTAGACATATATTTGGTGCTGGTTACTATCTTCAGCTGCTGGAGCCTGCTACCTAGTCTACTCTCCAGTCCTGTTCAAGCCTGCCCTCCCTAATAGCCTCTGCTCTCCTGGCTTAGACTTCCAGAGTCATTCCCACGCAATCTCATTGTCAAGCAGCCATATCAGGCCCTCTTTCAGAGAATCTCTCATTGAATGAATTAGTAAAGTACACAGAGACCAAAAAAAAAAAATTTTTTTTTTTAGATTAGTCTTAAAGACTCATGACAAGAACCCACAGGGAAAGGTTTAAGCCAATCTGCTGCAGCTAGAATTCAGCTAGTTCAGTCCCCAGGTCCCCAGTTGACAGCCAGCCACAGCTTGCCAGCAAACGAAGAAGACAATAATAATAAAATGGAGACACCAGTAGCCAACGCTGTACCACCACAAACCCTAGAGGTTTTGAGTGGCAGCTAGAGAGGTGAGCAGAAGTGGCCTTCACAGTAAACCTGCAACCACGAAGTCGTAAAATCCGTCTTCAGTGGCTGTGGATGAGTTTTCACATTCATTTGTATGAGGACTAAAGGTAAGAACTGGGGAAGGTAGCTGCATAGTGGGGTTAAAGCAGTGAATTCGCCACCACGTTTGTCACCTGGCCCTTTGCCCTGCTCACCTTTCTCCTTTCCAACACCCAGCTACCTCCTTGCTGTCTGGCTAAGCTTATACATTGCCCTGACCTAGCTGCTATGCACTCGCTTGCTGGGGCCCTTTCCTCATTGCCTTGACATTTTAATGATGACTTTATATGGTTGTCGATGTTACAAAGTAACAGTGGAGTAAGCAAGAACTGGGAATTCTCGTGTTCTCTGGCGAGACATTTGTGGCAAGCCTCCTGTGAGGGAAGAGATGGCCCACACTTCTCACTGTTTCTTTGGCTCTCTTCATTCCTGCTTGTCTTTGGTCTTGTTTTGATGTGGGGGAGGGAGAGAGCTTCTTTCTTACTTTGGAATCCCCGCCATTATTCGGTGATACTGGCCTTTCTACAGCTCCTGTTTGTATTGGTAGAACATAAAAATCTCACTCCAAAGATTTTCATTGCTCTGTATTGCCACTAACTGTGCTCATTCTTCTCTAGACAGACTTTAATGGACTCCTGTGTAGGTATCAAAATGTCTAATTTTTTTTAAGCTGGGCATATGACACAGGCAATACAGGAACAATTAACTGAGACATAAAAACGTGTGTAAAGAAGGAATTCAAAGCATATCTTACCCATCTACACCCAACTCCCTGACTTTTACACAACAAGGCACATACTGCTCAAGCGCACACTACAGCTAGTAACCCTAATCCTAACTTTTAAAATAGAATCTGATTCCCGGTCCAGTTACCGCAAGGGCCTATTTTCATGCGAATCTTTAGTTTTATTGTCTCAACAAAGACAAACATGCTTGCACTAGATTGGTGGTCAGTCCCCCTTTATGATGTCCCTGACACACTACGTTGTTTAGAACAGTGAATGGGAGCTGTGCAGCATGATGTGAGTGAGGCACAGCAAAGGGTTGATAATTTTCAGGGATTTTGGTGTAAACCTGGATTATTTTTCTCGTTAGATTTTCATACCTTCAGGATTGAAAACAAAAACATTTTGCATGAGCTTGTATCCCAGTATCCCAGGAGGGAATATAAAGGGCCTCTTTTTTTTTCCTTTTTTTCCTTTTTTTTTTTTTTTTTTTTTTTTGCAAAAGTTACCATTTTTAATTCTTTGTCTCTGAAGAACCTGTCGAGCATGGAGTACCAGCCTGACCTTCCTCACAGGGGATGGTAGGGTGCTACAGAGGTACTTTCTTAAATAAACTATGCAACCTACTGTTCACTGGCATTCTGAGGGATAGAGTAAACTGATATGGAGGGTGCCCCCATATAAAGTTTACAGTAATTTGAATCTCCACTTTCTAGAGCAACGTGAGTTTTTGCACTTAGAAGGGACTTCTAGGTCATCTGATTGATATCAACTCTATCAAAATTAGCAGAGATCAAAGTACTGACTGTCTCAACAGCTCTGATGTTCATTAAAAGCTTCCTTTGACTTCCTGGTGGTGCCAATGGCTTAGATTCTGTAACGTGGTCCCTTTAATTAACCTGAGTATTAAAACCATGCTTTGCCATGAAGATATAATTTCTGTCGTTACCAAAATGATGAAAAGAAAGTGATTAATAACTAAGACTTAAAAAAAAATCCTTTCCCCGGGTTTAACTCCTTTTTAAGGATCTTAACTCCATGTATGAATCAGAAGAAATCTCAATGGATATATTAAGAAAAAAAAAAAGGCTTTGGAACATGATAAAATTAAATTGTGATTTTATTTAAAATTTTCTTTCTACCATCAGTTAAAATCCCAAAGCCTCAAATTGTTCACATGTTCTTTTGTGAAAGAAGCTAAATAATATGACAAAAACATAGTATATAAAAATCTCTTTTAATTTTTAAAACCCCTCTGCTTTGAATTAAATTTGCTTATTAAACCAAAATTATTTTACTTTCCATTCAGAGAAAATATATGTACACTTTTCATCGACACTTAACAATTTTAAATCAAAGACATCTCCCTTCTTTATTTCTCAATAAAGTCCCTGCCCCACGTTCCTGGGTTTCCCTCAGCCTCCTTGTAAGCTGTGCACTTATCTTGCTACCCCTACCCATTGCTTCTTCATAAGCTAAACTTTCCTCTTTCAAAATACCTTGTTCTGTTCATCTGGCACACAGGATACAGATGAAATATCTAAATTTACAATTACATATTCCTACCAAAGAGCAAGAACTAAGTCATCTTTAATGCATTTGGGCTTTTTATAATCATTCAACACATTTTTGTTTTACTTTAAAAAAATATTATAATCTCATAACATATATGCTTTACCATACAATACAATCAATGTATAACTTTTCCTTCATATTTCACCAAGTTTTCTGTCCAAACTTCTTTCTAGCTATTTAAATATGTTTAAACTAATGGTTTTCTGTAATTTGTCTTTTTCCCCCCTTTGGAAACATACCGGGCCATTGTCAGCTTTTAAAAAGAAGCAATTTCCTGACTTTTGAGATTGAGTAGGTCAAGGAAAAATTACTACTGTTGAAAGCCCATAATTAAATAGAAATGCAGCTGCTCTTGTGGGAAACCAAATTAAGTTTATTCTATTAATACTTGATTCTGAAATGCAGTTCTGAATTTTTAGCAAGGGTTTCAGTCAGAGCCTGCCCTACTCCTTCGCTTCCCTGACCACAGGCATAAAGATAGCAGATAGCAGAAGAGCGGCCTGGCTTTCCAGGATACTACTGATCTCTCCCTTTCTCACCTCAAAATACCATTTTCCAAAGTAATTTTTGAACACGAAGATAGTCTTTGCCTATTTACCTCTATTTGTAATGTATATTTTTTTAAAAAAGGTATGTTCTCCTTAAACATTAAGACTACTTCTCTAAAATACACATTTTAAGCACAAATCTTTGGGATAATTTTTATAAGGTAAGACATTTGGGGACATAATCTAAACCTTTGGATTAATTTTCATTCTCCTTGATTTTTCTAAATGTGATAATCGATTTATTTCATTAAACAAAACTCACGAAAGGGGGTTTACAAAGAACACAATATTGAATTTATGAGATTCCCAGGTCTACTTTCTGGCTGCAGCTTTCATCATGAAATTAGGTTTCATTTAAAGAGTTAAAATGTTTTGTATAAACACAAGCCTAGTAAACAAACACAGCCATTTAGAACAATTTTAAAAGTCATAATATTTGTCATTGCTTAATTTGAGTGGAGAAACACCCTTTAACCTCTCCTCGAAAACTCCCGACTGAAATCTGAATACCATTTACATAAAATTAGGTCCAATGTGAAAGCCGTATTAATGTATAAATACCATAAATCTATGTATTTAAACTGTACTCGTCCCCAAGTCAGAACCAAAGCTGAGTATCAGACAGTTGTAAATATTTTCTATATCTTTAAGGAGCATATATGAATTTTCAGGACATTTTAAAGCACATAGCAATTTGGGAGGAAAGATAGTAATTTAACAGCAAGTATATTAAAAAGCTGACATTTTGAAACATTTACTTTTAGGGAAAAAAAAAAGGAGCAAACTTCTGGTAAAGAATGGTCCTGCTTTTGCTTTGTTTAGAATTCTTTTAAACACATCTTTATCCAGCGTGTTGATTTCTTCATGATTACAACCCATTTTAGTCTAAGGCTACAGTACTGGGGCTAGGAAACAGATATATACAATAAGTGTGCATTCCAGCAGCTACACCATACAGGGAGAAATCACTAGGAAGGGACACAAGCACACAGCTTAAGCAGGGAAAACTCCCACTGGGTGGGGGGAAAAAAAAAAAAAAAAAACAGGGCTTGAGTGAACACAGCCCTCCCTAAGTTTCCAGTTCTTTCCTGTTATCTATGTGATGTGGTCAGTTCTATTCATTTGCTAATGGGCTAAGATCCTTGGAATTATGTTTTCTAGATGCTTCTATTCCACAAGGAAGAAAATCTCATTCTAGGAGTTGTTGTTTGTATATATAAAATGCCTCGAAGCAAGAGAAGCAAGAAGCAAGTATCACCAGTGCACCTTCCTGGGTTCTGCTCCAGAGTGATTGAAGCTGGGGCATTCACAGTTCCCATGGAGGTATTAGGGACACCACTGAGAACCACAGCTAGGTATGGGACATGGAGGTATTAGGGACACCACTGAGAACCACAGCTAGGTATGGGACAGTGCAGGGTTTACCTAGTTCACAAGCAATGTTACATTTCTGGTAGCATGATTGCGAAACCAGCACCACTCCCCCCCCCCCGCCCCTGCCACCAGTCTCTCTCTCTCTCTCTCTCTCTCTCTCTCTCTCTCTCTCTCTCTCTCTCTTCCTACACACACACTCATTTTCAGCCCCCCTCCCAACAACTCTGCTGGATGTCAATTTCTGTGTTTCTTGTCATTGTCCTTGATGGTGGTGCAGCCATCACAGTGCATGTGGCTCTGTGGCAGAAGAGGTGCGACAAGGCTCCCTTTTTAGGCCTTGTTTTAGTGGGGGACTTTTGCTTTGTTTGGTTTTTGTCCTTTCTTTTTGTACATCTACTTAATGCCCAGCAGTGCGAGCTACCTTTGTGTCTACTGCATATATCCAGAAGGCTGCTTCTATTTAGAATATGGAAATAATCTGAGGGACGAAGAGGGATCAAACACATCTTAAACATGTAGAGTTCCATGCCACTCTTTTCCCACAGTTATTCCTACCTGACTTTCAAATCAACAATCCTAAATGTCAAATTCAATTGCAAGAGATTCCCATTCATGCCGTTTACTTACTGGGTTGTTGAAGAAGAAGAAGAAGAAGAAGAAGAAGAAGAAGAAGAAGAAGAAGAAGAAGAAGAAGAAGAAGAAGAAGAAGAAGACTTCTTTTTTCTAAGATTAATGAAAGTAAGTTAAAGCAAAGCGAAGCACACTTGATCTTATAATATCTGGCACAGGAACACAATGTTTATAAACCTTCTTTTTTTAAATCAATCTACTGTTTTTCTCGAGTGCCACATATACACTATTACCTGTTTCTTGAGGATGGTCACTGCAGTCTGTATGACAAGATCTTGAGAGTACATGGTGCAGAGAAATAGATATATTAACCAGGAGACAAATCCAGACTCTGAAACACTAACCCTTCTCTCCAAGAAGCTCGTAAAATGAGAGTAAAAGTCTCTCTGCTGTAAATTCATCAGTGAGCAGTTGTCGGATGGGGGCCTTCTTTGAAACTTTTCTGATTCATAAATAATAGAGTAGTTTATAAGGAGGACATTTTGTGGGCAGCAGTGGGCAGCAGTCTCACGATGCATCTGTTGTTACAGAACCCGGGAGAGCTGAATCAGGAGCCGCAGCGTTGGGATGGAAAAGATGCATAGGAAACACTGCTGAAATAATTATTAACCCACAGTACCAAGGCTTTCCTTGTGGGAAGCCCAAGCCATGAATGGCTTCCATGAAAGGGACCCGCCTGTGTCAAGAAATTCGGGAAGCTTATCTGGACTTGTTTTGAAAAATACCAAATGCAATTTTTGATCATTTTGTCCAAAGCCTTGAAAAGATGTATCCATATTCTTTAATTACTAGGTAATTTTTTAAAGTGGTTTTCAAATATGCTGTTTGTGAATTTTTAAAAAGTAATATATCTTTAGAATTGTACTGAATGGGGAATTTGACTTAATATAGTATTCAATGTGAAGTTAAATTAACCAAAAACATGATGTCTTTTATGCTCCTATTTTTTTTCCTGACCCTGACCTCACCCCTATTTTCTCCTGACACCCAGAACATGCACATAGCTAAAAGAAAAGAAAGGGTTCATGTCACATTTTTCTCCATTATTTCTCTTTTAGGTCCAGAGATTATTCCTCAGATTTCACTTGCTTGGTTTAATGTGTCTAAGCTAGAAAGAACGAATTGAGAGACGTGTTTCTATACAAGAATCTCAACAGGGAAGCGTGGTTTGCTTCAGAATCCCTCCGAATGAGATAAAAATCCAGCTTTGCGTCTCAATCTCGACAGTGATAAATAGATCCTACCACAGCTGGGGAGCGTGGTGGGGCTCTCAGCAGAGAGGAGATCTTTTAACCTCCTCCGATAAGAGCAGCACAATTATATCTATAGATTTCCAACAATACAAACTTAGAAATGTCATGCAATTAGTCTGCCATTTGCCCCCATCAGCTGGAAACATATTTTGCCGATGTGAGGGAAGAAATGAACTAAAACTCTTGCAAATGCTGGCATTGCGCAGCGAGTAAGCCACACAGCCTCTAGGTAAAGAGCCGGTGTATCGAGCCAACGCACCTGCCCTGTGCCGCGTCCCAGGACTTCCAAACTGGTTTGGAATATTTTGTTGTCGTTTACAGGATAGCCTTAACACAAAAGTCTACACATAACTGTCATGTAAGTAAGTACATTCTGTTGGGCTGAGCCTTACAGACATGGCTAGAAACATAAGCCTTTCGCCCATTTCCCAGCAAACGTTGACTATGGTGCCATCTTCTGGTACTGTGAATTCGGTAGTTGCTGTGTTCCACCCGAAACTGCAGAATGTTCCTGATTTGGAGAGTGAATCAGCTGCAGTCAGGTTTTTCAAACAGGTAGGTATTTATCTGTAAGGGTGATGCTGAGCCTTTTTTCACCGACAGCTCAGCTCTCAGGTTTCTGTCCCTCTGATTATTCACCTGTGTTAAACGGAAAGCTTCTTGTTCTGTGGAGTTCCCCTTTGCCGCTATTGCATTCTTAGCTTTTTGGAGTGTTTCCTCTTCCCAAAGAACTGTTTCTCTGTACACACCTGTCTTGGTGCAGGTCTCTGCTTCTTGTGGGTTTGGCCCCTTCACTTCTACTGGTAACACCTGAATTTGTTTCATACTCTGGCCCTGCAACTCATTCCTATCCTCGGGTTTCTCTTTCTCTTACCTCTTGATGCCTCTTCACTGAAACCACCGTTATCGAGTTTTGTTTTTGTTTTGTTTGTTTGTTTGTTTGTTTGTTTTTAAAATTGTGCAAACAAGTAAAAGATAACAAAATGTAAGGTAAACGATCCTGTAATTGCTCTGAACAGTCTCTGCAGCCGCGAAGCCCTAGCTGCTGTTGCTGAGCCTTGGAAGGGAGGCTCCATCTTTTCATGTGCATTCGGCAACAGATAAATAACCAAAATAGTACTGTCTCTTTCAACCTTTCAATATGTTCAGTACAGTTAAACACCAAATGGAGTAATGGAAACACACAGAGGAGTTACGGATCTTTGCAGTGTTTTGCAATCCACCAGAGAGGGAAGGCTGGCAGTGCTGGGCCCAGGCTGGGGGATCAGGATACAGAAGGGGAAATAATTAGGTGAAGTAGTCCTAACAAAGGCACACAAAACAGGGTAGTGGAGGGAATGGGAGTCCATAAAGGAAGAACTTGTAAATTCCCGATTAAAAGAATATACAAAAGACATTTGGGTATTTGGTTTTCTAAAATAAAATAAAATAAAATAAAATAATAAGGAAAGAAAAAGTTATGTTTTTTGTGGGGGTTTTTTTTGTTGTTGTTGTTTTTAATTGGGCTTGTCAAATTTTAATCAGGGGGACAGATGAGTAACAAATGAAGTGTGGTAAATGAGAAAAATTGAAAAGAGAAAACAAGATGGGCAGACGCTGACCCCCAAAGAGGAAATCTCATCAAAGGGAGCAGGGAGCAAAGCCCAGATGAGGCTGGGAAGCCTGGGCCCAAAACTTCAACTTTGTTTTAACCTCACCCTGGGAGGGAAGGAAGGAAACTAGCACTTGTTTCCTGAGGTAGCAAGGAGAGCAGTGTGCCTGCCAGACCAGTGCAGAAAGCAGAGGAGAGCAGTGTGCCTGCCAGACCAGTGCAGAAAGCAGAGCAGGGCTCCACCAACCTGGCTCCACCAGCAACCGACCCAGGACAGGTTCTGTGCCCTGCACGCCTCTGTTTGCAGAAGAGCCCATGGGTCTCTGTCCCCTGCTTCACCACCACAGTGTCTTCACCCCACTCCGCATCTCAGACAGTGCCTCCCACAATTGGCCCCCGGGGACCCCTTGGGAACTTCCATAAGCCCTTCTGCCAGGGACTGGAAAGATGGCGCAGTTTAAGAGCTTGTACTGCTCTTGCAGAGGGCCTAAGTTCATTTCTCAGCAAACATGTCAGAAAGCTTACAGCCGAATGCACCTAGTTTCAGGGAGATCTAAAGCTTCTGGCCTCCACTGGCACGTGCACTAACATGTATACAATGTGTACACACACACACACACACACACACACACACACAAGTTTAAAATAAAAAATAAATAGTTGGAAAAAACACTCCTCATGTCTAGGTCACACCCTCATAGAAACTACTTACTAAGTAAGCTACCTATATTAAATATGGACGTCTGGGAGTCCATCAAACTCTGCTAAGGGGATACTCTCTCTCTCTCTCTCTCTCTCTCTCTCTCTCTCACACACACACACACACACACACACACACACGGTCAGGGACCAGCTCAGTGTACAACAGAGGTTGTAATCCAGTGCAGCGGACTAAAAACTGTCCCCAGGGGCAGAGTGGGCAGCTTGAGCCCATTGGTTGCCCAGGGGAAATTAGCCCTGCAATAGCCTCTTGACATTCCTTTAAGTGAAAGCTAGCAACATTAACTTTTTGACCTGCTACCAATTGTGTGTGTGTTGGGGTCCTGCGAGTTACACACCATGGCCAATTTCCCTTCCCCTGCGCTTGAGAGGGGGGGGGCACGTCTGTTTCTGAATTCTGTGGCCGAGGACAAGCCACTTCACTCTCCCAGTGTTAGCTCTTCCTTTGTGAAGTGGGCTGCATCACAAAGCTGTTGAGAGGATCAAGCTAGATAATGCGAGCAAATCCCCGGCTTACTGCCTGCCAAATAGTCAGCGCTCCAAAAATGTCAGCCGTTATTATTATCCATTTATTCATGAGTCAATTCCCTGCCAACAGAAGGGATTAGAAAAAAAAAAAGTCTTGTGAGAAAAGTATGAAGAACTTTATCACAGTAGCCTGGGAAGGGGACATCCAAAGGACAGAGAAAGAAAAGGTTTGGAAGGTGAGGAGGAAGTGGAACTGAAGCAGGAGGAAGGACGGTGCTTCTGTGAGATCCAAAGGCAACTCAGTGCCTGATGGGTTTTCTGGGTTTTGGTTTTTTTTGTCCCCCCACCCCAATCAATGATTAAAGAACTAGAGATTTCAAAATCAAGCAGCAATCCAATAACTGGGGAAACAGAAATGTACATCAGGGAGGAAAAAGTTTTAAAGTAGCCACCAAGCTGAGGACTCCTCTCTCCCTCCTGTGCCGGCAGACTAGGCCCTTTAAGTCTAGACAAGCCAGCCCAAAGTCTGCTTTCTAGCACTCCATCAAGGCAGCAGTGTCAGGCGCCACCTCTGAGCAAGGCACTTGTCTCAATGTGGCCAGAGACTCTCCCTGAAAATAGTAAAGCCACTCCTGAAGACTGGCTTTGTAACTGCCCTGTTCTCTGCGCCGATATGAAGATCCTGTGCGAGTGATCTAATTATAGAAACTCAGCTAATGTCCCCTCAAATGAGGGCTGGGCAAAGAAGGAGAGGTATGGAGGCAGAACAGCCAGGCCAGAAGAAACTACTACGCGGTGAATAAGAAGAATGCTTATAATTGAGTTAAATGTATTATCTTTAAGCGGTTTGAAGTCTGAAAGGCAAATTAACCTAAGCAGCCCTTGATAACCATCATGGTGGGGTAAAACAGCAGATCACACTGGGTAGGCTGGGCATCATCAAAGGCCAGGAAAGCTAGATGATTGGCCATTATGTGTAAATTGGAATCTTTTTTCGCAATAATCAACTTGTTAATTTTCAATGAAATTATTTCAAAGAAATTTCTCATTTCCTGAACTCTCTGTACTTGCCTCTGTCCACGCCTTTCACTAGATGAATGTCATGTCAATGTTTAAAAGGAAGTATTTATGCCTTTCTTTCAGTACTTAATTACTGCCTGTCACGCAGTGGAAGATTTCAGGCCAGCCAAGCAGAGTGAAATGCCTTTCAAAGCAGAAATGCACTCCTCCGTCAACAAATGCAGAGTGCAACACCTGATAGGAGCGGACTTGGAGCTTGCTGCCGTGGGGACTGGTTAATGAACACACTCACTCAAACTGGGCAGTCCCAGCTCCACAAGGAGCTCAGGCCAAGGAGGAGCCAAGGGGGTTGGGGTGAAATTGCATCTTCCTAAAATTCACACTCTGGTAGTCTAAACCTCACTATCTCCAAAGCTCCATTAAAGAGAGAGTCTGTCTGTGATGTGGTGATTAAATCAAAAGGAGCCCTTTCGTATAGACTCTAAGACAATCTGCCTGTGTTCTCATAAGAAAACAAAGTTTAGACAATGAAATACCGAAAGCAGTGCTCCCAGAGGAAGGGCCGGTGAAGACACAGGAAGAAGATGAACATATACAAAGTAACAATAGGCCTGGGAAGATCCCATGGCTGACACTTAGTCCTGGACTTGCAATCTGTGGGACTTCAAGAAAACAAATGCTGTTGTTCAGGCAACCTGGTCTGTGACAGCCCTAAAAATAAATAAATAAACAAACAAATAAATAAACTAATGTACCAGCTAAATATTTACAGCCTGTGGTTCTTCCTCACCCACGGGGTGACTCCAATTTCCTTCAGTTACATCTTTGTGTCCTCTTTCATCCAGAGGTCTCAGCTCCAATTAACCCTGAGTCCTCCAGACAAAACCCACTACTCTGTCTACACAAAGCGACTGTGAATGTTAAACAGCCCACGCCCCCAAGCCACTCTTAAGGAGCCACAAAGACAAAACGCACACACAAAAAGCACGCACCGACTTGTTACATGGGCGAGCCTAAAGCCTAATTCCCTTTCAAGTACAATAAGAAGGACTTCATTATATCAGAGTTTGTACAAAATAGTACAACTTCCATGTTGAAAGATTGGTTCTGCCTGGATCCAGAACACATGTCATATTTCTGGAGCGCCATTTGACACAAATCAGTCTAAAAAAAAAATAAAACAAGCAGGTGCATAATATATTACTCAGAATAAAATAAACGTGGCTTCATCTTCAAGTGCCAGAGTTTATGCAGACCATTAAATCTCTACTGTGTGCTTGGTGCCCTCTTGTGTCCATTTGGGGAATGGTTTATTCACAGAATTAGGGAGTCATTCACCCCGTGGTATCTCTCTTGCTCCAACTTTGAAAATGACTTCTATGGGGGTACTTTACCTGTGTAAAGTGATTATTTAGTTAACAGACAAATTAGGCTGCTAAATTTCAAATAAACACTTCCAAACCTTTTAACTGTCTGAGTACTTATGGTATCTCCGTAGATTTTTACAGATAACCACTTTTTCTTTTACTCTAAAAAATTAATGGGCACTCATATTTTGGCCTACAAAATTTTAACTGAAAAACTATTCTCATTATTCTTTTAAACATTGTTAATTTTATCCACTTTTTATAGAAAATTGTATAAAATCAATTTTGCAAGCAAGCATCAACTGTTAAAAGCCCTGGCACTATACATTTAGTTTTACTTGAAATGCTAATTACAATACCACCGTTGATATTTCCCAAAAAATGAATATAAACAAGTTGGCAACACATGACCTCATGCAGACTCATGATTACAGTACAAAAGGTCAGAGAAGACATTAAAGTTGATTTCCCCAATTCAGGTCTAATAAGGCAGTCACTTGGTTATTTCCTTGTTTGTGTAGATACCATAAAATATGAAGTGGCACCTATATCACAAACTGTCTGAGCCTATCCCTATTTCTCATTAGTTTGAATAGCATACATCAAAATCTAACCACCCAACTTATATTTGCACTGTACTCTGATATATGGCCATGTCTATGTGGGACATAGGTCTTACTTCTCCTAAAGGAATTATTGGATTCTTTAGTGTGAGGATGCACTAAACTAAACTCTAAATGCAAGAAAACAGACAAACGGACAAGTAGGGGTTATTGAGGAAACTCCCAGAAAAATTCCTAAGAGTCTGACAGACACTAGGACAAAGACAATCAAGTGGAATCTAGATAGACTCGCAGCTCTGAGACAGGGGAGAGTTCAGATGCATAGCTTCTCTGACACTGCCTGGTGTCACACATGGAATGATTGTCACTGCAAATACTGCAGGACAATGGTGTGAGTAAAAATGTAGCTGATTAATGAAGATATTTGAGTTATTTTAAAAGGGGTTAATTTAAGGAGTAATTTAATAAGGAGTAAATTTAAGAGTAATTCATACACCTTGGGGAAATCCTTTATTTTAAATCCTGAGAGTTAGTTTGACATTGAGAATAAGTGTGATATAACCAGGATAGATCCATGTATCTGAGTGTTAGCAGGACAAATAACCCAAGGTGATTTTTTTTTTTTACCCACTATAATGTAAACTCATGAGAATGTTCAAACACATAAGACTTTGTATTGCTTTACAAAATTAAATCCTATAATATCACAACAAGAGATATATCCCATATATATATATATATATATATATATATATATATATATATATATATATATATATATATATCATATATATATATATATATATAAAATATATATATATATATATATGAGATATATATATATATATATATATATATATATATATATATATATATATATATATATATATGCTGGGGAGAAGAGGACTCAAGACCTTTATTCAGGGTTGGATTCTACCACCCAGGTCTTTCTTTAACATGTCCCAGACTCATGGAAAACACGAGGCTGCTAAAACATGAGGATCTGAGCTTGGGTCTCCAGCACCCTACAAAAGCAAATTAGATTATAGACAGCACATCTGTACCCAGAGCTGGGTTCAAAGAGGCAGGTGACACCCAGGGGCCAAAACAGAGATCTCAGGATTTGGCCAGAAGAGCCTGTCACAAGAAACAAGATATCACAAAAAATAAATAGTCAAAATCAACACTTGTCAGCCTCTGACCTCCTCGACATGCAAGCACGTGGCCAATAGCACACATGAAAACATACTGCACACACATGTACATACACATAAATGCACACACATACATGCACACATATATACACATTCACAAACACAGATGCACAAGCATACACATGCACAAATATAGAAGTAAACACATATGAACAAACACAGAGATGTGCACTCACAAACATATGCATGCACAAACACACTTGAGCAGGCAAATACATAATACATTTAGACACATACACAGAATATCTCCAAATCTATCAGGACAACTGCTGCTCTTATATAACTGCACACACATGTCCAGAGTGCACACACACACACACACACACACACACACACACACACACACACAGACACACACATACATCTGTATCTCTCAGAATGGTTAATGTCAGATAAAACAATGTACTTGCAGGCATATTTCAAAAATGAAGTATGCTTTAGTATGTCAGGTATGTGATAGAACTAAATGCGCATTTGTAACATCATCAAACTTCAGGACATCAGGATTGCATCCTCATGACATTAGGACTGTATTTAAACTGTTAAGCAAGGATGCTCCTGTTTGGTCAAGCACAAATGCAGACACAGATGCAAAGGCATTTCAGATATGACTTACATTAAAACAAGTAGAGTTAGAATAGATGACTGTCTATAGTGTGGGCATGCCACTAACTAGCTGGAAACATGAATAGAACAAAATACTGACTCTCTTCAAGGAAGAGGGAATTCTGAAGCCTGTCTCCATATGACAGCATGACCAACACTGATTATTTTGGGTAAACCTTTCTTGCATGCCATGGTGGCATGCAGCTGTGGTTCTGGCCATGGAGAGGGTAAGGAAGGGAAGGCAAAGGCCACTGTGAACTAGGAAGCAGGGCTTTGTCTCAAGGGCTTGGATACACTCAACAGTTAAAGCTCATGCCTGGCTAATGCTTTGATCTGCAGTATCTTAGAAACAAAAAGACCTTTCTATGTGTGCATGCCTGAATGCATGCATGCATGCATGCATGCATGTAAATTAAATCTCTCTACATGACAGTTTTTTTTTTTTCATTTCTGTCCAGTGATGAAATTTCCTGACAAAAAGCAACTTTGGGAAGAAAGGATTTATTTTGGCTCATGATTCCAGGTTACAACCCACCACAGCAAGGAAATAAAGGCATCAGGGATTTAAAACTGTAGGTCATCCACATCTCCGGTGACAAGCAAAAAGAAATGACTTCATTGGCTGCTGCTCAGGTCACTTCACTCCTACCACCCAGGACCCAAACTCCGGGATTGGTGCCTCTCACAGCGGGCTGACTCTTGTTACACCAATTAACTTAAACAAGACAAGTCCCTCAAAGACATGTCCACATGCCAGCATTATCTAGACAACCCCTCAGGACTCTCTTTCCAGGTGACTGGGTCAATTGGATAATTAAAACTGACCATCACAACAGCATTTCATCCTCACTGTGATCAAATATCTGCCAAAAGCAACTCAAGAGAGGAAGGGTTTGATCTGACTCCATAGTACAAACAATTCAAAGAGTGGGCCCATCATAGGAGAGGGCATGACAGCAGAGGAGGAGGCACCTATCCACACTATCTGTAGGCATGAAGTCGACAGAGAGTGGTAAATTGGGTACAGACTTAGTGAGTGGCTTCATACTTTTTATTAAGTCCAGTACCTCACCCCACAGACTGGTACCACCCATATTTATAGTGGGTCTTCCTATTTCTGTTAACTTAACCTAACTTTAAACTCCCCTGAAGATATATCCAGAGACCTGTCTCCTTAGGTGACTACAGTTCACAGTATTAACTATCATAGCAACACACACTCACACTACACACACACACACACACACACACACACACACCCCTATTCTGTGTGTATGCATGTATTTCTCACAGAATCAGGCAGAAGGTACCTTTGCAAAGAGTCAAATGGAATGTTCTTGGGGGGGCAACAGTTAAACAGATGTCTTACCATCTAATACCATAGGCCTCAGTGCTCATCTCCCTTCACTGCAAGGCATAGAGGTAGCGTCACCTTCTCCTCCTCCAGACCCTGCAAACTACCAATCCATACTCTATCCTTTATCCCTGTCTGCCCAAGAGAATTCTCTGGGCCAGCCTGATTCTAGGCCTTTGACCTGCATCCTTCTCACGAGTCCAAATACCAATCCCTCCGCAAAGGAAGCCATCGCAGTTTGTTTCCCTCCTTTACATTGTTCTTGCTTCTTTGAGACATTAGTTTCAGATTCCCTTTGGATGCCCAAATCACAAGGTGCCAAATCCCTTATAGGAAATAACCTATGCAGCTCCTCCCACAGACCTGATGTGACGTGACCTATGCAGCTCCTCCTCCTCCCACAGACCTGACGTCACATCTGGGTTGTACATAAATAACCAATGCAACGGCCATATAGTTTGTATATTTGATTTTTGTCATATCTGGCTGTTGTACAATCATTTGTCACAGTGTTTATGCATTCTAATTATTTTTTTTAGAATGAGATATGGATTCAGGACAGTGTGATACTTTTATCATATGTATGTGCTGATTAATTACAGCAGGGCAATCAGAATTTCTATTCCTTTATGCACTGAATGTTCATTCTTCTAGCACACCATAAAATACATAGTATAAAGAGTTCTTGCTCACTGTGCAGTAGAGCATGACCCATAACCTCTTACTCTTTGTGGATGCCTATTATCTGACTTTCCTTGGACCCACCTCCCCCCACCCCCAGTTTGCTCAGTCTCTACTTGTCACAATTCTATAATCAGAGAGGCCTTTTTTTTTTCTTTTTACTTCCACATGTAAAAGGGAATGTGTGTCATTTGTTTTCTGTTTCTGGCTTGTTCCACTTAACAAAATGTTTTCTAGTTCCACCGTTTTGACTACAGTTGAAAGGAGTTTATGCTTTTTTGTGACTAAATGATATATTGCTATTATTATATGGTAGGTTTTCTTTATCCAGTAGTCCATTCATGGGCACCTAGGCTGCCATGTTTGGGAGATTATAGGGATAGTACTATAGAAAATATTAGGACACAATTAATTCTTCAGTGTGCCAATTTCATTACTTTTGAATAGACACCTAGACCTGGAAGCATATCTAAGATTTTTTTCTTTGCTTGTTTTGTTTTTGTTTTGTTTTATTTTTTGAGGAGTCTCCATACTGATTTCCACAGCCAGCACTTTTATAACTTTCCATTTCCATCAACAGTGTGCGAGCTCTGTTCAACACATCCTCATCAACATTTAATTTTTTCCTTTGACAGTAGCTAAGCAAACCACTAAGAAGTGTCCTCTCATTATGATTCTGATTTGTGTTTCCTTCATGGCTTGCTATATGAGTATTCACGTGCCTGTTAAATATTTGCATTTCTTCCTTTGGTAAATACCTATTCAGATCATCTCCCTTTTTAACTGAATTACTGGTATCTTGGAATTTGTTTCTTTAGCTGTTGAGTGTTCTGAATTCCTTTCATATTCTGAATGTTAACCTTTCATCAGATAAAATATTTGAAAATACTTTCTCCATGTTTTGAGTTTTTCTTTGTTTCCTATACTCTCTTGAAGCTCTTTTGTTTAACATTGATCTCTGTTATTTTATTTTATTTTGTTTTGTTCTCTTTGTTGGGGTCTTAGAGAAAAACTTCCTTTAGAACTTTCATAGTTTAAGGTCTTAATTTAGTTGTTTAAGCTATTTTGAGTATCTTTCTCAGTATGGTTACAGATGTGTTCTCTGCAGGGCCTCTCCTTGGCTCCATCAGTGTCTTGTGTCTTGGTTCCAGTGCCACACTGTTTTAGTTACTAGAGCTCCACAGTGTACTTTCTGATGTTAGGTACTGTGCTACACCCAACTTTGTACTTTTTCCTCAAGACTGCTTTGGCTGTGATGGGTCTTCTGGGAGCTACCGAGTGGATGTTAGGTATATTTATCTGTTTCATGATGAATAAGATTGGTACTTTGCTTGCATTGAACCTGTGAGTCTGAACTTCTTCCATCTTAGTTGCTTAATTCCAGGGAGTCAGAACCTGCCAACACAAAGGGCCACCCATGCTGTCTTCCTACTCAACACCTTAGCCCAGTGTCTGTATTTTTTTAATGGTTTCCTCTGATTCTTCTCATGCAAATCCAGTGTAGGCATCCATTCCTCCAGGATGCCTGCTCTACCCATTCCTTGGGTGTCACTCATCATTGCCTCCTTAGTGATGTTTCTCAACCTTGCACTGTTATGGACACCAGACTCTATTTATCTTTGTCTGAAGCTCCTGGCTCCATGTGGCTCTTCCCTATAAGAGCACCTGACAGAGTAGGAATGATGTATCAGATGTCCAAGAGAAAGCCACCATTCTGACTAGCTTCTGAAGGCAATTGCTGTGGTGGCAAGGTGTCTCTGCATACCCTAGCTGGAGCCAAGGAAAAGACATGTCTTCTTTTTATTGAAGGTTGGTTGAGAAACCTGGAGTTAGTGACTTGATGACAAAAAGCAGTTGAGACAAAAGCAGTAAGAAGGCAAGGCTTGAAAAAGGCATATGGCTGAAAAAATATGAGTATACAGGGAAATAAATTAGCATGAACCCAGAAAGGGGCCATCGAACCCAGAGTTAGGAGAAAGTTCTTGACTTAGGTAGAAACCTGGGAAGTGTAAACAAAGTGAAGATGATGATGGTGGTGATGAGAGTGATGGTGGTAAAAAACCACGTCTGGGAGAACAAGACTTAAAGGCAAGACTTAAAAGGAATGAAAGATAAAGGGTTTAGAGCAGCAGGAAAAAGAAAAAAGAAAAGAAGAACATGCGAATGAGCCTAGAGAGCTTTCCTCTGAAGGATGGTGAGGTATGAATAACAGCAAGCAGGCAGCAGGTGCAGGGTCTCTGCTTCCAGACCAGTAACTTGTCTTAAAATGGTAAAAGAACTTGCCATTAATTTTATTGAGAAAACCTCTTTGGGATGACAAGCCCTCGTATGACATCCATGGATGCTCACTTTGAAGTCGCCATGAGTTTTTCATGGCTGCCAAAATTAATTATGTTGTTCACCATAATTCCTCTCTTAGGAAAGTCTCCTAGAAAATATTTCAGAATGTGGTTCATGAAAGCTTTCAAAAAAATTACATGATCTTAAATTAATATGAAGGAAGAAAGTAAGAACATTCAAGAAATGCCAGAGGGGAAATTTAATTCATTTTTCCAGGTAACTGACAAATCCTTACAAAGGAATGATTTGTAAAATCAATAATTTCTCTCTTCCTTGACTGTAAAATCAAAGTAGTTCAAAAAAGGATGCCAACATTTTTGCATTAAGAACAACTGGCATTCTAAAATAATTATTTATAAGTAATAACAGGTTAGACTGTAACTTTAGATAGCAGCCCTTTAGACTCTCAGCCTGGGAAATATGCTGGGCCTATAAAGAAACCGCTGAGACACTGTGGGTTTGGCCTCTCCCTTTGCTATTTGAATTCATTTATTCTTGGCAAAACTCAATTTCCTGCTCCTAAGAATAAAGGTTTTTAAAGTCTCATAAAACTGATTCCAAAGTTTACTTGGACTTCAAAAGGCTCTTAGGAAACAACATTTTTATTAGTTAAATGCACGGAATAGGGTGCATACGGATTACATTTTCTTATATCTCAAATAAGTAACAATTAGGACAAAGCCAATGGGATGTAGAATTTGGAGATGCTTGGCCAAAGGGAAACCCACTGGGAACCTCTTTATTTGCCACGAGTTACAAGAAATGACCCTTTCTCCCAACAGGGGCTCTGTTCTGTGAGGGAGCTCCAGGCCTGGGTACAAGAGCCCTGCTTCCCTGCAGACTAACCAAGCTCACAGCCAAGGGGGCATCCTCTCAGTGGGGTCCACCTCCACAGCTCTCAAAGGCAAAGCAGAAATGCCTGTCCACTGGCCTTTTGTTAATGAATACAGCCTGTTTCCATTACCTCACGCCATGAGAACCTTCTCCCAATTCCCTTTTGATGAGACAAATTAGATTCTATGCATTGTAACTATCACCAGGTTTCTTCCAATGCCAAAGGGCAAAAAGAAACAGATGCTCCTACTGCAATCACCTGACTGGGTGGGTCATGCCCTTCAAGAGACAGAGAAACTGGGTTTCCTTCTTGAGTAAATTATAAGCATGGGGAGATGGCTCAGTCATGAAGACTTGAGTTCAGATCCCCAGCACCTGCATAAAAGCTAGGCATTAGGGTACACTCCTGAAACCTGAGCAAAGAGACTGGGGTACAGTCACATTGATCCCTAGAGCTCAGTTTCCCAAAAAATCAAACCAATGAGTTTCAGGGTTTCAGATTTAGTGAGAGCCCCTATCTTCAAAAATAAAGGCAGAGAATGATGAAGGCAAAGACATCCAAAATTGACTTCTAGTGCCCAACACATGGACTTGTGTGTTCATGAACACTTGGGCACACACACTAACAGTAAGCATATTCTCTCTCTCTCTCTCTCTCTCTCTCTCTCTCTCTCTCTCTCTCTCTCTCTCTCTCATGTCCAAACATGTTTTGTTTTGTTTTGTTGAAAATAAAGATGAGCATCAACAGAAAGTGCTGAGGTGAGCACCTGGTGAGCTGTGAGCCTTCCCAGTTCATGCTCACAGCAGTCTCACAGAGGTGATAGAAAGGAAACTGCCCAACTGTTCCTAAGAACCAATTGGATTATTTTTACATTTTGAATATGTATTAGGTTAAAAGCTTTCAAATCTCATCCCTCAGACTTATTCTGAATGTCCAGATATCAGTTGTGTGATTGCCTGAGGACATCAGATTTAAGCAATCATCACCCTGGCATTTAATATTCAATACTATCCTGGGAGCTTACCAAAATTAAGCCTCCCTCCAACCTGTCTAGTGCCTGGGTCCATCTTGTCAGGGCCGCCAAATATTCCTCCTGGGAATCAGAGATTGGAGATGCTGAAGGCAGCTTTAGAATCTGGAAATAACTACAGCAGGAACTCCAAGTCTTGTGAATAAAGGGAGCTTTCGGGAACGAGGACCGGTAAATCTGGGGAATCTTCTGGAATTAGAGATGGAGTTCATATGTGGCCTGGCATGTGGCTCAAGACAGCCCTCTGCCAGGGTGTGGTCGGTGGTGGAGAACTCAGAGTTGATGGGCTGAGGGAAGGGTCCCAGGATACATTCAGGATACCCTGTGGGTTCTAGAAAATGCGAATAATGTGGAGAAAGATAGGAGTAGTGTTAGAAGATCAAAGGCTCCTGCTGCAGAGGTTCTTGACAAAAAGTTGTGATGGCTGAAAGCTAGAGAAAAGGCTCAGGAGTGAAGAGCATTTCCTACTCTTACACAGGCTCCAAGTCTGACTCTCAGCACAGTCAGGCTGGTCACGACTGCCTGGAACCAGCTCCTCCAGGGGACCTGACACCATCTTCTGGCCTCTTCAGGCACCTAAACACAGAGACATGTGGCATGTATTCATGATGCACACACACACACACACACACACACACACACACACACAGAGAGAAATAATTAAATCTCTACAAAATAAGAGAAACATTATAATGATTCAAATTATAAATAATCTTTGGTATAATTAAACAATAAAATCCCTAATAGTATTATGAGTTACTATACTTCTTTGATTCACAAAGACAATGAGTTCAAAGTCAGAGTCAAAAGAAAAAAAAGACAATAAAGCACAAAATGGAACAGATAGTAGACTACAGTGAGAATGAGGGGCATGCTTACCGCTGTTTCACTAGGAAAGAAATGTACACAGGTATGTGTGCATCAATGCATATAATTAGGGTTAATTTTGCTACTTATTATTTTATAAGTGTTTGTGTCATATGTTTGTGTGTGTTTGTTTGTGTGTGGGGGGATGTGTGTGTGTGTGTTCTGGTTAAGTAGAAAAGAATATACAACAAAATTGGGAGTGAGCTCAGCTGATACAAACACAGAAGAAGTCCTTCGAGGACAAAAGAGTGGCCAGGACCCTGGACTTATGTCCTCACCAAGAAAACCTGCCCTGAACTGCACTGAAAGTCACACAAAATAACCAACAAGAGGGAAGATTTGACAGTGTATTGCAAAGTAACGACATGGATGGAGAGTTCACAAATCAGGCTGACCTCCTCATCACCTAGAATCTAAACGTTTTTGATAATACACATGTGCACACACATGCTCCCCCCCACACACATACTAGTTTTTAATGATACTATCAACCAAGATCAAGAAACTATCACGATAAAACAATGATTAGGTCCTCAACTACAGGAAGGTAAAAAGAAATCTTGTTTGTATGTAAGTTAGTAAATCTCAAACACTAAAATCAATATATGAACCTAAGACCATGAAGGGCTTGGTTATAATAGACATTCAATCAATAGTCAATGCTCATGTTTGAAGATCCTCACTAACCTAGTGAACCCCTTCCCACCCAAATGTGCTGGGTCTATACAGCCTAATTCTTCTATCTTCTACTGATTTATAGCCACATCTCCTTTTATGTTGTATGCAGTAAGATGGCCAAGATGCATCTTAGCAATATAGACTAGAGAATATGTAAGTATATAGAGTAAATCAGAAAAATAAAAAATAAGAGTATTGCCCTCTTGGTAAATTTTAAGTAATAGATAAATTAGGCATTTGGAAGATCATAAGGCAATCTATGAGTAACATTCACTGACACCAATTCCTTACTTGTGGGGCAGAAAACCTGAGACGGGTTTCTTTCATAAAAGTAAGATTCAGGGCTCAGCAAGAAGAGGTCATGACACCAATCGACTCCAGCTCTCACAAGCACTGAGGACCAGGGATTGCCTACTTTTTTGTATCACATGACAAATAGCTGACTAAAGCAACCTTTAGAATTTCTCTTGGTGCGCAGTCTCAGGGTTATCAGTCTATCATGGCAGACGTCAACAGGGTCTGGGGAGGGTCCATCTACAGTGGACCTGTGTCACACCCAGGATCAGGAAGCAGAGGACTCTGGCCCGCCTCAAAAGTGTCTATGAACTTCTCACAGCCTAAGATAATGTTCTTGTCTTTTTAGTTTTGGTTCTTTATCTTTAGTATAGATGCCTTGTGTGCATTTCCTATTACCTTGGCTGTGGTACTCACAGAGCAGGCTGTTTAGCAGAACCCACTGAACCTTGTGATACTCCGAGGCCTCTTCCCCAACTCACTCCTTAATGACCCTTCTACTGCCCCCTACAGGATAGAGATAGAGGACCGTCTCTCTGATACTTGTCTCTGCATGTTAAGGACAAAATTCCTGTAAGGTTAAGAAGTACAAATAGAGAGCCCCCACAGCTGGGAGAGCCCTCGCTACTGGGAGAGCCCTCACAGCTGGATCTCAGGACACTGTGGGCGGAGAGCCCTCACAGCTGGATCTCGGTCCAACATTAGTGGGACCCGAGACAAACCACTACCTCCCTACACCTCTCTCCAGGCTCCTATTTTTAGTTGTGATACTGAGGGAAGAAGGGTGAGGCAAACAGTGCCACCCTCCCAGGTACTCTAAAGGCTCTCCTGGGACAAAGACTCTGCCATGCTTGTCCATGGCACCCACCACAGCCAGCATGAGTCCTTGAATACGGGACTGCATTGTGTTTTCAATAAAACATGAAATAGGTTAAAAGTAAGCATAAATCTAAAATCTTGTTTATCTGGGTGCTTCTGCAACCTGTCTCTCGACCCTGGATCTATTCAGATTTAATCACACTTCAAGAGTCTTGGAAAGAGATGAGGGCTAATGCTGCAATATGGCCACTAGATGGCAGCAATAACCCACCACAGAACATTCCCAGCACAGGATACCAACTACCCCCTTGGACCAGCTGCTGTTCCAATAGAATCCCAAGATTGAGCACATCAGGAATAATGTGCTGCCCTGCCTGGTCTCTCTGAACTTTCTTTTGTTTGTCATTGTAAGGAGTCTTTGTATTACCATTGACGGAACATAGCTGGTCTGTTGTCAAAACCAAGATACTGATGTATACTTCAGTAGTTTATATTTTCATGGAGTTTTTGCAATTATTATTGTTGTTGTTATTTAAACATGACATTAGAGGGTGAGGAGGTAGATTTATACTTTCTTGGGAAAAATCCCCAGAAACTCAAAAGGAAAAGAAAAATGTGTAATAAATGTTGCCTTTCTTACCATAGTTTCAGCATTCAGGACAAATATCCTGCATGTTAACTTTAGCCTAAAATGTATATTACTTCCAGTGGCCAAGAAAAGAATCACAGGACTACTGGTCAAAGAAGAAAGGGGTACATAGCAGAGACCTTCACAGCAAACAGACGCTCAGCAGAGGAGCGGTCGCACTCTCTTAGCCTTCACAGAATGACTCCTGAGCAAAGGTGACACTTGGTTTGGTCCTCCACGTGTCTGCCAGTCACTCTAGAGGCCTGAGTACACCTGCCCTGCTGGGGGCCACTGGCTTCCTTGAGGAAGGCGGTCTATACGTGTTTTTAGTTGTAAGGGCTGCTTTTTAAAAAGCATCCCACTGTTAGCTCCCTGTTGCCACAAACGCAAATGTTCTCTGGGTTGCTTCTCTTGTTCTGCCTTTCTTTCTCTTGGATCTCAGAAGTTGAAAAATGAGATGGGTGGGATAGGGAAATGAGCATTATTTAGGAGAAAGAAATTTGCACACATACACACACATGTATATATATTGTATGGATTATAGGATCTAATTCTCCACCCTTGAATGTCATGTTTAAATAACATCATTTTTTATATATGTATATATACATATATACATATATATATGTGTGTGTATATAAATAAATATATGTGTTTTTATATATATATATATATTCATTGATGGGTACTTTACACAAAGCAGGACAGTGGGGCAAGTGTTAGTAGGACAATAACTCACATTTACACAAATAATAAGCTGTCACAAAGTGAAGTCATTTTAAACACTGCCCTATATATGCCTGTCTGAAGAAGTTTGCTGACCTCATCAACGTCCCTCAGCATGGTACCTGACTCTACCTGTCCCTCCTCTGCGGCTTCAGGTGCTTAATTTTCTTTTCCTCAGAAATATATTATTGATTAAATTTGTCCATTACAAAAGCCTCTGGCTTTTCTTCTGCCTTAAGCCCCCACTCAGTAGTACAGAGTTCAGAAGGGTTACCTGGTAAACCTGTGTCTGGAGCCTTTGTTCACCAAGCATTCTCTGTACTGTCCCTGCTGCTCTCTGGTCCAGGGACCATCAGCACCTGAGCTCCTCAGCCCTCTGGTTTCTGTCTGCAAGTAGCTAGTATGGAATTCTGGTATTGAAGGAAGGTAAAAGTTCCCGTCCCTTACCAACAACTTACCTGCAAAGGTCCACATCTCTGGAAAGGAGGTCACACCTGCTCAAAAGCAGACTCCTTGGCCAGCCTGCAGCCGGACATTATGCTGTCACACACAGACCCAGGGACTCTAGCCAGCTTATCCTGGGTCTACCTATCTATAGAACCTGCTGTAGATTTAAAGCCTCGAATTCTCCACCCACACTTATCTATGCCTGATTTTAGAATCTGAGAAGCTCTTAATTTTCTTCCAGGGAGCATAGGGGCTTTCAGACACTGATATCCCAACTCTGGACCCAAAGGTATCACTCAGAGCAGTTATTTGTAAAACCAAACAGAGTTCCGATGTCTAGGCCTGGATGCTGGCAGTGTTTGTGCAGAACCCAGGGAGAAGGAAGGAGAGGGCCTGCTGGCCGATGCTCTCATCTCCTTCTGATAATGCCGTGGTATGATTCTATGTGCAATCTGGCCTTCAGGGTCATTTCTGGAGCAGTCCATTTGTTCAAACAGGTAATAGAAACATTCTGTTTCCCAGTATGCTGGCGGCTGAAACTGGAAAACTCTGATACGGGGTGTGAGTCGTCATCTGTGCTCTTGCTCTGGGTCCTGCGGAGCCACGGAGAAGCTCACAGTGCTCACTACTGCACCAGCCCAGGAAACTTTGAGTCCACACACCCACACTTTTAGAGATGCCCAAGCCCTACAGCAACACTCCTTGAACTGAGCTGAGTGTACCCTTTGTTCCGGATCTGTACTAGATGCACCAAAGTCAGTTTGCTTTTAAAATATCAACTTTAAAGAAAGGTTATTGGCCCAAAGATATAGAAAAGACATGAGCCCTGATATAAAATAAACACCAAGTTAGCTCACACTAAAGGCAACTCGAAACAGGAAGAGCGGGGTAGGCTCTGTCAGGGTCATGCTTCTAGGGACACCCGTTCTAGAGGACACAGGTATTCGAGGGGCACAGAGGAGGGATACTCAGTGGAAATAGCCACACTGCTTGAGGGTGCATGGGCCACACGAGGCTACACTTGTTCCCTGCTTCAGTGGCCCTGATGGCTCTTCGTTGTTAGTATGGCAGGACTTAGAATCACCTGGGAGATGGAAACTCACAGCTCTGGCTCTGTAAGAGCATTTCCAGAGAGATTACCCTGCTCTAACAGTGGGAAGGGGTGGGCCAGGCAGAATGAAATGAGAGGGAGGAGACATCCAATTGAGTGCGGGCATTCTCCTGTCTCTGCTACCTCTCTGCCATGAAATGAGCTGCTCTAATCCACCATGTCATCCACATTCTAATTAACCAAACTCTCTGAAACTGTGAGCCAAGATTCATTCTGCCAAGTATTTGGTAACAGTGATCAAAAGTAGCTAATATAGCCATCCCGAGGTACTTAATGTAAAAACACACCAAAGATTCTCCAACACACAGTGCATAGCGTGATGACCTTAAGTAGAAACCTCTGTCTTGTCCTGGCTTTTTAATTTTTTAACCTTCTAGAAACTTCTACAGATATGTTTCTAGTTTGCAATAATTATGCTGTAGTCAACATTTTCTCTGCATATTGGTTTCTCCTGGCTATGCCCTTATATGCATTTAAAAATATCTACTGAGCAGAGAAATAGTTAATCATGATTATTAAGTTGACCGGACCTAGAATCAACTAAGATATAAGCCCCTGGACACCCTTTAATGGATTATCCACTTTAGGTTAGCCTCTGGCCATGCCTGTAAGGGATTGTCTTGATTGTGTTAACTGACCTGGGAAGATCAGTTTGAAGCGTAGGTGGTATGATCATCCCCAGTTTGGGGTTCTAGACTGCCCTGGGAAGGGTAACTAAGCATCCACATTCATCAGTGTCTGCTTCATGCTTCCTGCCACCTTGAAGTCCCAACCATGGCGGTGTAAATGGGAGTCCCTGCCCAGGCCCGGGTGAGTGGGTGTGATGTCATGTGCCCAGCTCTAAGACAAATGAGTTCATAGCATGTTTTGCTGCTATTTGAATTAACATCAAGTATACTTTTTCTTCTTTACTTTTCAATACTGTTTAATCATCTATTCCCAATAATTCAGTTCATGTTCCTATTGTCTCAAGAGGCAGCTATATGTCACAGTTTAAGACAGAAGATCCAAGTCAGGAAGGTTTTTCCAGAAGCCCTACAGCAACAGGGCCTAGCTTACTAGCTTCTGGCCCAACTTCTTTACCTACAAACCACAGAAAATGCAAAAGTCCTGCAGCAGGAAAAGCGGAGTGCATCTAAACAGCCAAGGGTGATAGACGGTGAGCAGGAACAGGTGAAGGATGACAGCAGATGCTCTGGGCCCCTCTTTAAGGATCCTGAATTCAGCATATTTCTTTTGAATATTTCCTCCAAACCTTTGCACATGTTAACCATATCCGTGTTTTCTCCAAGTGAGCTGGATGTCCTGCAGGGGAGAATGACAGAATATTGTGAAAGAATGATGGACACCTGTCAGACCACCTCAGATCTTATGTCCTGATCTCCATCCATATCCACAGAACTCCCTGGCAGTATGTCAGGGACTTGACACTCAGGGACTCTAAGAAGAGAAACTGGGTATATTCTTAGCAGTGAACTTGCCACATTTATTTAAAAGCAAAATCACCTCAAAATTTTATTTGCCAGGTACAGTCTTGTCCTGTATAACCCTGTGAGCTACTTCCTTACACAAAACTTTCAGTACATTTTTTAACTCTGCTATTCTCTTGACATTAATGTATGCCTTTTTAGGGCTCACTGCCACCACCACCACTGATTTCTCCAAAAATGCATTGACATTCAGTTCCTTAATATTATGCCTCACTTTATCACGGTAACCAAATGTGACAGCCAAGTGTATGTTCCTGAGGGCTAAGCCACTCAGAGCCAGGTTTCTGTTCACACATCTCTTTCAGTAGACTCTGGGAATGAGTGATATGCCTATCATATTGATCTGGAGGATCTTGGAAGGAAATTTCAATTGGTACCTCACAGCATGTAAGTTTGGGAGATCATGGTATCATTGCTATATGACTGGATGATCATGACATCCCTGCTATGTAGGGTTGGTTTATTATGATATCATTGGTGTGTAGCACTGACTTCAAGACCATGACATCATTGCTGTACAAATGGGGGATCATGTTATCATTGCTGTGTAGAATTAAGCTACCATGACATCATTGCTGTATGACTGGGGGATTATGACATCACTGCTGTGTAGGGTTGGGCTACCATGATATCATTGGTGTGTAGGGCTGACTTCAAGACCATGACATCATTGCTGTATGGCTGGGAGATCATGACATTACAGCTATGTAGCACTGGAAAGAGATCACCAAGAACCTATGTAACAGAAAACAAGGCTGATGCTAATCCTCAGTGACTTATAGCACAGCGTGTAAGCCCTTCTCCCCAAACTACCATCAAGCACGCCATTCTAACATCAGTCCTCTTCCTTCTGGCTCCTACTGTACACGACAGAGCTAAAAGCCACATGTGGCTGCCAAGCTCAGAAAATGTGACATATCCAAATTACTATAAAATAAAAAATTCTTCAAACCCAAAGCCAGATGAGAACCTCAAGATATCACAGTTACAGTAACAGCATTTGAGGTGTACCTGGTAAAAGCAACTTGTTAAAGTGATCTGCCTCATTTTCCCTTTTGTAAGTGGTGGTAAACTATAAATGAGGAAAGAAAGAGAGAACAGGGAAGAAGAGACAAAAGAAGGGACAAGAAAGAAGAGAACGCCTATTGTCCCATAGGGTGGCCCACTTCCTCTTCCTGCCCTGGTCCTGGGTGATGGTGTTTCTGTCATTTGGAGCAGTCCCCACACTCATGGTCTTGGTCTAAGAAGTCACCTTCATCTTGGAAGAAAACATTGTGAGCCTCCTTTGATCAACTCTGAGTGGCCTCTGATCTCTTAGAAAATCCTCAGGCCATGTCTCATGAAGGTTAAGCCTCTGCTCACAAATATTAGAAACCTAATGGACTCCCTTGGGCATCTGAGACTTTTGTAAGTGACAAGTGACGGTGCAAGATAACTCCCTGAGGTCCCACCTAACTGGGGCGTTGTTAATGAAAACAGAGCATCGATGGGTGAATGTATTATTCTCTTCTTGCCCTGACATCAATGTACTTAAGAGGAGTGCACAGGATTCCTCTCCTTGGAATAAATCAGTTTCTGAAAATAATTAGAGACCAACTCCGTTTTCCCATCTCATTAAGTGTTATAATGTACCTAAACATTTTATGCCTTTCAGTAACTATAGTCAAATAGTTAAAATATTGCAAATTCATCATCTGTAGAGATACCCTCAGAAGGATATGACTTACATCACAAAGGGCTGTTGTATCAGAGTCAAAAACTATACTGTCATCCTCAAAGTATATGTCCTTTTTATTATTATTTCCTCTCTCTTTTTTTAAATTGTAATGTAACTTAGAGCTCATCCCTAACCAATGCCTCCACATGTGCTCTTAGAGCTATGCTCTCCCACACCCAGCCTTGCTCTGTTTACAGCTCCCTCTCTCCCACCAGAGGAGCGCCTCCAGGTAAGAATCGGGCTCTACGTAAGTATGCCTCTTCTATCAGGTTAGTTGAAGGGGTGGTGTGCTCCATCCACATGCTCAGAGAAGTATTTTCCAACTCAGCCACATCATAAAGTAAGTATTTGTCTGGTTGTGTGCTTCAAATTACTTTTCCCTGACTTGGCAAAACTTCCCTGAAGGTTGTTAGAGTGTGCTTGCTGGCTTTAGGGAGCATTTAGAGCATCAGGGACTTAGGACTTTAATGACTGCCTAGTGCTAGAGAAGTTCAGCCACAAAGCTGACTTCATTTCTTCCTTTTTATGCTCCTCAGAATACAGACCACAGAAGTAGCCCAGGGATGTACACACAGGTGTATAGCAAACCACCAAGCAGTTTCTTCTTGGTAAGCTGTAGCAACTGGGCTTCAGGGTCCCATCCTCTCATAAAGACCAGCATTTGGCAGACCTTGTACATTAAACTACCTCTCATGGAATCTAAGCCATCAGGGGAAAATATTTTAGGAGAAAGAGAAAATCTTTCTTTCATTCTTAGGGGGGAAAGGCAACAGAGTTAGGCAAGGCTAGAGGCTTCCCTACTGAGAGAATATCCATGTGTCCCAGGATTTTACCCATCTCATCCCAGAGGGAGGTGGAACCCTTGCAACTGAAGTCAAGATGCTAATGCCCTGGATTCCCATAAAGATAATTAGAGGGGATGAGCAGGCAGCAAGATGGCTCAGTGGATAAAGATGCCTACTTGAGCTTGCTCCCTTATGCCTGCATGGTAGAAAGATTCCCACAAGTTTTCTATCCTATCGCCTCTATATGCACACCATGACACACTCATAGACAGGTATACATATACACAGAAATAAATAGGTGTTAAAAATGAAAGAGAATGAAAAGGGATAGAAAAATGAAGAGAGCTAATAGACACATTTCCTTGAGTAGCTAAAATCACTGTTCCAGTCTCCCCATACCTCCCAGGGGGAGGCACCTTGTGGAAACCCGCAACACTTTAAACACAGAGTATGGCATACCAGATGCATGCAACTTATCTCTTGCTTTGACCTGCTTAGGGAAAGAATTGAATTCTGAGCTGAGATAAAGCCAGCCAGGCAGGCCATTTCCCCTCTAAGACAGACTGTTGGCAATGTCCACACTGTTATTCTTCTCCCTCAGTTATAGAAAGCTAGACCCATCGCTCTCCAGAGTCTCCACTACCCCACCCATCTATTATGAAATATAATGCAGTGTGTGTGTGTGGGGGGGTGGTAATCTGGCAACCTCATGCCAAGGTACCCCTTAGAAATCACATCCATGTGACATATCTGGTATAATGGAGGTTTATTTGGGGGAAGGAAGGGGAGTGAGGATGATAGAAGCAAATAGAAGAACTGAGCCATGGGGGCAGAGAAAGGGAGCAGAGGACAGAAAGAAAGACAGAAGGCCAGCTGGGAATATGTGAGAATGCATAGAGAGAAAGATAGAACTGTAGGGATAAGCAGTCTTTTTATATGCCAGGCTGCTGCAGTTAACAATTGAGAATACAGAGGCACAGTCATATAGCCATTTCATATGATGTGTGAGTGTGGGTCATCCCAACACAGCACTCAAGCATGACTTGGAGCTGAGGATCCCACCATCACACACAATCACAACAACAAAAGCCTCATTTTCTACAGCGAGCCTGGTTGAGTTATTATTCAATGCATTAAATGCATTTCTAATTTCTGATCATTTTTAACTTCAATGGGTTTATTGTGACACTATTCCAAAGTAAACTAAGCACCATAGATAGATAGATAGATAGATAGATAGATAGATAGATAGATAGATGATAGATGATAGATAGATAGATAGATAATAGATAGATAGATAGATAGATAGATAGATAGATAGATAGATGATAGATAGATTATAGATAGATAGATAATAGATAGATAGATAGATAGATAGATAGATAAATAGATAGATAGATAGATAGATGATAGATAGATGATAGATAGATGATAGATAGATAGATAATAGATAGATAGATAGATAGATAGATAGAAGATAGATAGATAGATAGATAGATAGATAGATAGATAGATAGATAATAGATAGATGATAGATAGATAGATAGATAGATAATTACTATGAGATGGCGGGGCTTGTTGGGTCCCAACTTTTAAGTATGAGGCTTTAGTGTGGAGTCACAAAGAAGAGGCATCTACTTGTCATCCAGAGAGCAGCGCCCACCTCCTATCACTACAGACAGATAGCTGTGCAGTTCACTAGACCAGACTCCAGCAGTAAGTTTTATTCTCAGCCCTCTTTTTACTGTCTTAAAGAGAATAAGGTCTCACAAAGTTACCCAGGTTAGCCTTGAACTCCTTCAGTAGTCAGGCAGGCCTGCTTTCCTCCCATCCTAGCCTTGGAGTCATTTTTTTTATTACAGGCCTGCACCACTAGGCCTAGCTTGACACTGTTCTTAATAGTTAAAAACAGGAAACGCCAAACAATATACTATTGGCTACATACATGTGTGACAAAACCCTAAAGGAATGTGTGGGGGAAAACTCAGGACAGTGGTTAATCCTGAGGGGTGTTGCAGGAAATATTCCAGGCTGAGGTTTCCAGAGAGCTCTGTGGTCCTTCTAACAGCCCCAGGCAAGCAGGCCACACCCTCTGTGGCCTCCTCCTCTCAACTGAATCCCATATGCTTCCCTGATGTCCTGCTGTGGAGGTGGTCACTGCTCCCTTCAGTCTCAGCTGGTAGGACAGCTCAGTGATTTGCCTCACTCTTCAGATACCTGGTGACAGCGACTTTATAACTCTTATATCAGACTCCCTCTAATGAAATAAGTAGTAGCCTTGGTCAGCTGGCTAGTAACTGCATTAGTATTGTTCATACTACGTTATGAATATGACAATAGTTTTGCCTTAAATATTTCATCATCTCTAAGGTGAACAATATCTATGTATGTTCTTTCTGTCCCATGATTGTACTCTCCAGCAGCTGCCTCCCACGTTGGGGGAACTAACTGCCCATTAGTACCTTCACTATTTCTTCTGTGACAGAATCTAGTTACAAGGCTTAATCCCACTCCATAAGACAGTAAGCCAGTATTCTTTCATCTGAAGATGCTCCATCATTCCCCTTCAGCTTTACCACCGACATGCTTCCCTCTGACTCAGTGTTCTCACCTGCTGGAACAGTAAGTATAAATTACGACAGGGGTTGTTAGGAAGTGGCTCCTGCCTGCTTCATGCAAAGAAAGCACACACAGAAAGGTGTCAATCAAAATATCGTATTCATTGTTATGGCAATAAATAGAATTTCTCCCATTCCAGGGAGAAGTCATCAGGAAAAATATATGTATACAAGTTCAAAGGAAATTTATGCTAATTGTCTAGAAAAAACAATATGTAATGTATGTGTGTATGAATGTGGATATTGGATTTACTCAAGTATGCTATTTTTAATTATAAAGCATATACCCCACTACATTATGTATAGATATTCACATGCAAGATTCTGAGGAAAATTAACCAAGTTGGTGGGACATTCTTACAAAGGGTGGTTGGCAAGCCTTTGCAGGGACAACACACTAAGGAACTTTAAATTTTATTTATTATTTATGTGTATCATGAACTAAAACTTCTAAAAGAAGCCATATCTACAGAGAGTAGTTGACTGACTAGAATTTCAGTACTGTTGAGAAAGAGGAATGCCACAGGCCCAGAGGCTAACTCCTTTACCTAGGTTTTACCTAGTTCTAGCCTCCCAGAACAGCCATCCCTTGCCTACCTCTGTGTTAGAACTAAAATCTTCTGACTAAGGATAAAAACTCTTTGGCATCTGTTCACTTAGCAAACTGCTACCGTTCACCAATGCCAAGTTCAACAAACTCATCTGACAACATCTGAGGCCTATAGAAAGGCTTCCTCCATATTGCTGTAACCAATTTTTTGATGTGCCTAACAACATATTATAAACTTGCCTTGACTTGTGCCTTACTTTGTTCTGTAAATTTATAAAATTTCATAAAACTGCCTTGTCGTTGGAACATGGAATTTGAGATAATCTAAATCCGTGTTCCTGAGCTGTGGGCATTCAAAATGTTTCCAGAATAACTATCTCTTACTCCCTTTAAGATGAGAGCTGTGTTTTTTGCATCAGCAGTATGTATGTGCAAGTCACACATGCATTGTGGGTCAGAGGACAACATTGTGAAGTCAGTTCTCTCTTTCCACCTTTCTGTGGGTTCCAATGATCAAATTCAGGTCACCAGGCTTACACATTAAGCACTGTTCGCCTCTGAGTCATCTGACCAGTCCACAGAATGGATATGCTTTAAATAATTACTTAATATTTTCTTGATGAAGCAAAATTGCTTAAATTATTTGGAATTTGTGTTGTGTTGCTTTTTAAATGTATCAAACAGATGTCCTTTAAAAAGTCACTTTAATTGCCAGTTGTTAGGAATCTTGCTATAATTTGTTTAGCAGTTTTGAATCTGACAAGATTAATGTTAAAGCTTGTTGCATAGTTAGTATTAAATTAATGCAAATCAAAAGAAATTGTTGCTGGGCATGGTGGCGCACGCCTTTAATCCCAGCACTCAGGAGGCAGAGGCAGGCAGATTTCTGAGTTCGAGGCCAACCTGGTCTATAAAGTGAGTTCCAGGACAACCAGGGCTATACAGAAAAACCCTGTCTCGAAAAAGAAAAAAAAAAAAAAAAAGGGAAATTGTTGCATGGCTCCTTTTGGATACAGACCCAACAGTGGTGAAACAAGAACCCAGATATCCACAGCAAAGCCACAAGCTGGAAGTGACCCATGTCCATCAGTGGCTAGTGAGACACAATGTGGTAGATATGCCAACAGGAGATGATGCAGCCATCAAAAGGAAGGAGATTTACAACACACTGTGCTGGTGAGTTCTATGTCAACTTGACACAAGCTAGAAGCATTTGGGAAGAGGGACTCTCAGCTGAGAAAATACCTCCATTTGATCTGGCTGTAGTGCATTTTCTTAGTTAGCAATTGCTGTAGGAAGTTCCAGTCCATTGTGGGCAGGACTACCCCTAGGCAAGTGGTCCTGAGTTCTATAAGAAAACGAGGGGAACAAAGCCATGTGAGCAGCAACTCTCCATGGCCTTTGAACCTGGTCCTCTGTCCAAGTTCCTGTCCTGACTCCCTTTATGACATTGTGATGGGAAAGAGTAAGCAAAATACACCCAAGGTGCTTTTGGTCTTCCTGTGTATCACAGCAATAGAAGTCTACAATACACATTTTAAACGTGTCAACTTTGAAGATCGCATGGTAAGTAAAATGATCCAGACACAAAAGGACACATCTCACAGGAGGTGCCTGAAGTTGTCGCAGTCTGAGATAAAATGCACAATGGTGGTTACAGAGGCTGAAGCAAGGGAAAGCAGGAAGAGTTACCGTGGAGTTGAACATATTTAACATGTTAGACTCTCCTCTTCTTAAGGCTGAACAATTCTCTATTCATGCACATTCCACATTCTGTGGTAAATGCAGCAGGGTATGAAAGCACTCAGCCCATGAAGTATATTTCATATTTACTTTATATTTATTTTATATTTTATATTATTTTATATTTAAGTATATTATATATTTACTAATATATATTAGTAAAATAAGTATATATTAATAAAAATTTTATATATATATATATATATATATATATATATATATATATATATATATATCAAAATGCTAGTCACCTTCAAAGACCCACGTGATTTTGAGATGTAAAGACTCGGTTGGTGAGGGGAGACTGTGATCATAGACAAAGTGAAAGGCAAGCAGAGAGGACCAGTATGAGCGGTGTTCTCCACACCAAGGAGGCCATTTTCACAGTTCCTGCTATTCAACATGGAGAAATGTCCACTTCCCTTTTCCAAAATGACTGAGGAAGGACGCTCCCCTTCTAGTGAGTTCTATTTTGACTCAGCTTATTCAACAATAAGCAAATAGGCAGAACTGAGGCAAACCAGAGCTGTCTCGTGTGCATGTGTGGTCTCTATGCATGGACCATGCAGAGCAGGAACATACATACCATCTATAAAAATGAGGGTATTCTGTAGTCCACATACAGGGCTAGCTCAGATTTCCATTCACTCCATGGGAATAAGACTTTAAAACCACAAAGAAAGTGTATAAAACTACAGGTTCCAGAAACTCTAAGCCAGAATGAATGATGAGCTGCACATTAAAACATTTCTAATAGCCATGTGCTTTTGATTTCAAAAAAATATCATTATTAGTTAGGCTCTGAATTTTACCTAGTGTATTTTTTTGAGTAAGTGGACATACTTTCTATTTAACCTGTATAGTGTATACATACTGAAAAACCATTTGTGATTACACTGCCACTTTTACTTATATTCAGGTATGGTGCTTGGTTTGAGGCTAGCCTCAGCTACGTTGTTGAGACCCTATGTCCACCCATGCTTAATGAAAGAGATTAAAAGGTCCTGTCTGTGTGAATATTTGGAAGTTCACTTTTTCAAAACACAATGCTTAACTTTTCTTTTTTCTAAAAGGTTCTTTGATATCTCTAACACAAGTTGAACATTTTTTGAAATGTCTTGGAACAGAATCTTCTTGTGTTTGGGAGTATTCTTGGATTTTGTAATACTTGTACATTTGGAAACGAATCTCTCAGGGATGAATCGCAAATCTAAAGATAAAATTCACTTAAGTTCCCTATGAGGCTTGACTCTGTCGCCTGGAGGCAACTTTACACAGTGGTTTAATACTTTATGAAAGCCAAGGGTATGTGTTGTCTACTTCTAGCATCATATTGACTGTCACTTAGCACAGACTTTGGAAGACTTTTGCATTTTAGATTAGGGATGCTTTGTTGTACAAACCATTTCTGAAACTCCCATGAAGAGGTAAGGGTGAGGTCTGTGCTTTGTGGCTACGGTTCTGTATGTCTTAAAAGGTTTTATTTTTCAAGAATATCTTTGGCAGACTCGTGTATATGCCTCCTTTCTTCTGGCCCCCGTGCACGATACTGGAACCTCTTTCCATCCACCCAGCTTTTTCCAGAGTCATCGCCTCCTTTTACATCAGAAATGAAGAGAAGACCGTGGCAGTGTTTCCTCTTGACTCTGGCTTTTCTCTTTTCTCTTTACAGTTTATGAAAAATCTGCAAAGTGCATAACTTGGTGAGATAGTTCAGCGTGTTGTTTCATTCTGTTCTTCACTCTCCTGAAAGGAACATTATCAAACAATGCCCCTGGGCCCATGAACAAAAATAGCTTCCATTCATGAAACAATGCATTTCTGACTTTTAATTCTCCAACTTCCTGAAAGTTATTTTCAAGGAAACAGAGTCTGAGGTGCTGTGTTCTCTTTGTTCACATGGAATCGCTACTTTCTAATGAATGCACTTTCAGAAATGTTTGTGTCTTGTTCGGTAGCCAACGTTCTGCAAGCTGGCTGAGCCACAGCAGCAGAAAATGAAATGCAAAGGGGGAGAGGCCCCCACAAATCCCCTGTGGACCACTGCACAACCTTGGCTCAAGCATCAGGAAAGTCTAATTGGAAGCACACATAAGCTTAATGTCTTTGCCAGCTGAGAGACTGAGACTCTGCACCTGGAATCAGGAAAATGCAGTGTGTTAGACGGATTTTTCAGTCTGTGGGTTTGAGATGCAGATATTTCCACATAGCTATTTTAATATAACAAATAAGTTACCAACTTAGCAGTTTCTAAGAGGTCTAAAATGGGACAAATGGGGAGTAGTGTTGGAAAGTTAGTAGTGTTGGAAAGTTAGCTTCTGCTCTGTTACCAAGAATGGTTTATTTTACCATTGTGTTTAGGAACACAGCAGGCAGGAGTGCAATTTCATTTTTATTGTGTTTCCTTGGGAACCTAGTTTGAATCATATCAAAACTCCTAACTTGGACCTCCTGGATCTCCTCTCGCTGTGAGAAAATAGTAGCCTTCTTCAGACTGGCATAACCAGGTTCAGCATGAGGGAAGAGGAAAAGGCTAACCTTAAATCAATTGTGGCTTAAAACACTTGTTAAGAATTTTATCCTAAATATTTAGAAAGCCAAGAAATTATTCCATATTAATGTTTAAAACCACTTATGGCTATTCGAAATGTGGACACGTCACCCCCTCCTAGAATTAAGAACAAAGCACACATTGAAAGAGTT
>LR751934.1:79807-93809 GCA_902729485.2 Mus minutoides
TGGGGAGGATATAGGGAACTTTCTGGATAACACTTGAAATGTAAATGAAGAAAATATCTAATAAAAGTTGAAAAAAATAAAAAAATAAAAAATAAATAAAAAAAAGAAATTGCAATGTGAAATCCAATCACAAATTAAATGGCTATATAAACATCAGCTTTTATAGATTTTTTTCCAAAGAAATAATTATTTTGTTTTTGTTAAGACCATATAAAGGCTATACCTCAAATTTTTATTCACAAGTGAATGTTATGGGGTCCAAACTACATTGTGGGCAAGCTATCAGGGCACATGTCTCCCCAAGTCAACTTAGTGTTGGGCTTCCCACAATGTACCCTTGAACCTGGTTTGGATAGAGGATGCTAACATAGACTGTTAGCTGAAGAAGTCAGTTTCTCAGCCAGTGCTCTTTTCTTTCATACAACTTGAGCAGAAAAGAAGAAAGCATTTTATGCACTATGAAAGGAGGCACAGCTATTCTTTGAAACCACAACTGGTCTGAACACTTCTGCACACTAGAGGAATGGCATCTTCATCTTCCTCCAGCCTTTAGGAACGATGTGTGAGTGGACTTGATTTGTGAAATTAGGGCCTCCCACAGAAAAAGGTCCATGAAAATGCAGAACATGGGGCTGTTTGATAAGCTTTAGGCTCTAGGAGGGCTGAGAGGGAAGAATATCACCTGAGGTGCCATGGGAAGTGAGCTGACCTTGGGGATGAAAGTGCTGAAGGGTTAGAGAATGGAGCTATCTTGAGGTCATGCTCTCTTATAAGACTGCTCTGTGTGTCCCCAGCCTCTACAACACCTCTGAGTGTAAGACACAGGGAGAAACAACAGGAGAAGAAGCAGAAAACTCATCAGGCCGTGGCCAGCAGAACCATTAGGCCATGCCCCATGCCTGAAGGGTAGAGCTTCCCAATGTGAAGAAATAGTCCCGGTGTGAGTTGTATGTAAAGTTTACAGAGCAGATGCTTCCCTACAATTATAGGACTTAGAGTCATCTAAGAAACTGATATTTAGGCCACTCATTAAAAAGGGGAGGGGCTGGAAATGTGCACATTATTCACTATATTTGTTGGATTAAAATTTTCTTTCTTTCTTCCCTACCTCCCTCCTCCTCCCCTCCCTCCTTCCCTTTCTTCCTTCTTACCTCCCTTCCCTCCTTTCTTCTCTTACCTATATTTTTCAATCTAATAAATAAGTTATATTACTCTGAGATGAAAAACCAATGTTTAAATTCTGCCCGCCCCTTCAGCAAACGGAGCCACATTCCAGAAGTGAAAGTCAAACTAAGATGGATAGTATTCCATCTACCAAGACCCTGCATCAGGGAAGAGTTAACTGCATCCATAGAGCTTGGGCTGATGCCCCTGCTGTCATATGACAAGCAGTGGTACACTCTGGGCCAGAACTACAGCAGCAGCCATGAGACAGAGCACCGAGGACCACAGAAGCCAGAGACAGCAAGCAACTTGACTCCGAGCACGGTGGTAAATCATTAAAAGCTCTCACCTGGCAGCGCCATGTTGTGGTTTTTGATGTTCATTTGTGGAAAAGAGTAGATAGGATGAGAGCCATGGGCATATAATCCCTGAGTCACTTAAGGGCCCTTTGCTGCTTTCCGGGAGCAGAGGATGTGCTACAGATGGAGCTGGAATTGACAGAGCTGGAACCAACAGGTCTCTGATACAGACAGGCTAGAAAATTAGAAAATGCAACAAGCACACTGACCACGATGATTGAAACAGACAGACTCCTGGGAAGATCAGTCAGTTGGTAAAGTTGACTAGGCAAGCATAAGGGCCCAAGTTTAAGTCTCCAGTATCCACACAAAGGGCTGGGTGTGGTGCACGCACCTGTCATACAGGAACAGCAAAGACTGGAGAATCCCTGGTACAGCTGGTATAGCTGATCAGTGAGATTCAAGTTCAGGAAGAAAATGCAAAGGATGATTGAGGAGAGCACTCAACCCTGAACCCTGGCTTCCACATGTACAGGTACACACTCAGACTCACAAATAAAGAAAAACAAAAGGAAGTCATTGGCATCACAATGTCACAAAATCACAGACTATGAAAGAAAGAAATGAGAGGAGTAAGGGGAATAAAGGGGTTGGGAGGGGAGGGAGTAGGGAGAGAGGGAGGGAGGGTCACAGACACAGGGTGACACGGAAGGGCAGCGACCTGGATCTAAGTGGGAGATTAGCAATTATGGTAAAATCCAAGCCTGTGTTTTGAATCATGGATTTACGTTATTCATTGTGCTGTACTGAAAGAAAGAAATATCTTGAGGTTACAGAACTCAAGCAAATGGTGAATGAGATAGAGACTTAGAGAGCTTTGAAAGAAAAAAAAAACAAATTCCATTTGAGGATTGTTTAGTTTAAAGTATGTGTAAAATGTTCACAGAAAGCTGACCATAGGCTTCACAAATAAGCCATGAATAACTGGAAGTCATCCGAGTCTGGGTAGGGAGGGCCCACAATTCATTACCCAAACTGGGACAGTTCTGGGACTAAAGGGTGTAGCTACTGAAAATTATGTTAAGACCTGAGACTGTAGTACCCATAGGGCCACATGTGCGAGAGTAGCAGGGAAGAAGAGCCGACCTAGCACCGACCCCTGATGGATGCTGCAGTTGGCTGAGTAGTAAGCAGAGGAGGAGAAGCTGAAGGACAAGCAGAAAGGAGAATGGGAACTCAGAAGGTTGCAGCATGGACAACAAAGGGAGCGTGCACTAAGGCAGATGGCTCAATGGAGTCGAAGATCTGACAACATGGAAATCACAGATGACCTTAGCAAAAGTCCTGTGGGTGGTGGTATTGTGGACTGAACTTAGAAGAGGCTGAGAAAAAAAAAAAAAACATAAAATGGTTAACAGAGAGGGAGACAGAGGGAGAGACACAGAGAGAGAGAGACAGAGACAGACAGAAACACAGAGAGAAAGAGAGAGGGGGGAGAGAAAGAGAAAGAACAGATATGAGATTCAGAAGAAAAGAAGCCGGAAATATCTATGCCATAGCTACATGTTGTAAATGATGGTGGAAACAGATCAGAATAAGGAACACAAAAGCTGAAGAATCGATAGAAATGATTCATAACTTGTTTCTGGTACAGTGGTTCTCAGCCTTCCCAATGCTGTGTGACCCTTTAATACAGTTCCTCATGCTGAGGTGACCCCAGCCCCACCCCCCAGCTGCCAAATAATTTTTGTTGCTACTTCATAACTGTAACTTTACTACTTTTATGAATTGTTATTTAAGACCACATTTTCCAGTGGCCTTATGCCCAGCGAAAGGGTTGTTCTACGCTGAAAGGGATCACAACCTACAGGTTGAGAAATATCGTTCTAATAGATATGTCTTCCTGAATATTCATAAGTATGTTGTCTGTAATAAGAAAACCTACAAACAACCCAAAACTCAATAAAGAGGAGAGAAAACCTTGACTGCAGTGTGGTATATTGAGCCAACGAAGTATTACGCAGACTAACTACAGTGGTACATAAAACTATAGGTGGATATGGCTGTGGGGCATTGGGCTATGAAAAGACAATCTGGTCTCCAGTCGAGCTGAGGTTTGAAACCCGGGACCTGGTGTTGATAATTCACCTACATGGGACAGAAGGAATTCTCTCATGTCTCCTGGAACCCTGGCTCCTGTCAAAGTTACCACCCCTACAGCCCCCACAGGAGAAGCATGGCTAGTAGTCACTTAGGAAATGTTCCAAGCTTCTGACCTTCAGGCTAAACTTCTCCCCAGTTACCTAGCAACAGTAAAGATAGCAGCATACCATAAAAGGGGCTGCTTGGCCCCACCTCACTCTCTTGCTCTTACTCCTCTTGCTCCTCTTATTCCTCTTACTCTACTCTCCTCTCACTCTGTCCCTCTTACTCTAGCCTTTCTTTTCTCTCTCCTTTTCCCCTTTCTCTCCTCTTGGTCATGGCTGGTCTCTATCTATCTATCTATCTATCTATCTCTATCTCTATCTCTCTTTCCACCTTTTCTCTTTCTCCCTGCCTTTCTACAATAAAGCTCTAAAACCATAGACTGCCTCTGTTCATCTTGGATGATAGGATAGGCTTTGTCCTAATGGGCTGTTTCTAATTTCCAGATGGAAGGCTTTCCTGTGCTCCAGTCAAGGCCCACTGCACTTATTCTCGCCTGTGTGGGAACCTTTCTCCCTAAGCCCTCTCTCCTATAACTCCAGGGCTACAGGGTGTTGTCCTGGGGAACCTGGTTTTGGGGACTGTGCATTGTCCACCCCCCATCAAGTGGGGTCAGTGTCTTAGATACCAACCTGGGGCCGAGTGGAAAGCGTCTGGCAGCCCTCTCACATCCACCTGCCCAGAGCATAGGAGGAACTCTGGCTGGATGTGGGCTATACTCCCTCCCCCTCTTTCCCCTATACTTCCTTTTAGTTCCCACATATGGCCATCACATGAAAAAAGGAAATACCAATCAACAACTGCATGTAGTACTTTTCAAAAAGTTGAAATTATACTTTCCAGAATTTTAAATAGGTACAATAGAATTATGCAAGACTGGAAAGGGGACTGAAATGATGGCCACAGAAGTCTGGAGATTTGTTATTTCATGTCACCTGTGGCCACAGATGTAGTGTAGCAGGAAACAGGAAAACCAGCAAGCTGGGACTAAGTTGAGGATTGTCTCAAATTCCAAGCTTGTGTTGCGAGCCATAGATACAGATGTTTATTAGCTGGAAGACATTAAAAGAGCTCCATGTGAGTCTTGTCTGGGGTTGTAATATGATATTCATTACATTGGTGATTTTTCTGGGTCTGAGTTTCTGAGGCTCATGGCCAAGGCAAGAGTTTGGTTGAATATTTAGGTCAATTCTTCAAGGACAGAGGATAGTCACACGAGACCTGACACTGATCATCTAGTTCCAACTTAACATTTGACACAGTGGACAGAAAGTTGCCTCACTGACAGAGTTGAAGGCAGAAAACAAAGATGTTAGTCTAAAGCTGGTTGTATTCTGTGCTAATTTGGTGACCACAAGACTGGTTGTCCCAGAAGAGATTGGCCTCCTGTAAGATGCTGAGTGACCCTCCCCAAGGTTATTTCTGATTGGTAAATAAAGATGCCAACAGCCAATAGCTGGGCAGAAGGATTTAGGAGTATAGGTGGTGGGATTTAGGTTTCAAGGGCTTGGGGTCTGAGGAGGATCAAGAGAGGAAGAAGGTGCAGGAGAGGAAGAAGAGGGAGCAGGAGAGGATGATGGAAGAGCCACCATGGGTTAAATGTCAAGAGAGCATGGCCCTTGGGGTGCCCAATTGGAGTTAAGAGCAGCCCAGATGGAAAACAGTAAAAAGCAAATAATAATTCAGGGTTATCAATAGAAAAGTAGATTCCTATAGCACAGAGGATAGGTGGCTACCCAGCTATTGTGCTGCCTAAGGCTTATTACAAATATAAAGGCTATGTGTGTTTTTTTAATCCAGGAACTCAATGACAAAAGGTAGGTTAGAAGCCCTGGGCCAGAATTTAAATACTTACTACAACAAAACGTCTTTCTCTAGGCAGTTTGGAGCACAATTAGGGTCAAGTCCAGGGATATTCCATAATCCCCAGTCCCGGTCTTTCCTCTGACCTCCTTATTTGGGCACCAGAAACTATTCAGTCAATCAGTGTAAGTTGTTGAGGGGGTCACTTTATTCCCCAAGTGGGCTAGTCTTGCTTCACATCAACCACTGAACAATCTCATGGAAATTATGAAATGACCTTTGTAAGGCTGTGTTTGTTGTAATATTTCTATCCATGTGAAACTATATAGCTGTTGTCATCTTAACATGTTCCCATGATTCAGAATCACCACGCTAACTGCCAGGCCCCCAAAGCAGGCTTGGCAGTGGTTCTGGTGCCTGATCATACCCAGCTGAATCCTGTGTTTTCTTTTCCTCCAATAGGAGCTGCGCTGTTACTTTTCCCTCGCTGATTTCAGTCCATGTCCATCATTTATCAAGATCAAGTTGCATTTTAGGAACAACTCATAACTGTTTTTAATTCTTCCCCGATTTCTATCACATGCAGATGCATTCCATTAAAAACTCTTTCCACTTTCACCTCCAAGTGCTTTGGAAACACGCAGGGGAAATGGAAACAGACATTCAGCCATATGCGTGTCGGGAACATTCTCACACGCTGCAGCAAATGAGGTAGGACAGTTTGAAAGGACTCATTTCTCACTGGGAGGACTTTTTAGGTAGCGTGGCTTTTTGCCCTGTCTTCCTAACATTCCCAGACATGTTACAGATTGAGGAGGGAGAGAGGAAGATTTCTTGGGAACTAAATGTTTTCCCTGGGAATAAATTTGGCCTCATTCTCTCCCACAGGAATCCTTCTTTTGAGAGGACCCAATGGCTCTATAACACAGTGCTTTAATCAACATTAGTGAGCTGTGTCTCTTTAGACTGCCTCAGCAGCTTGTGTGGAACTCCACTCAGAGTGGGGCAAGCCAGCTGGCAGCCGTGCCAAGCCTTCTTCTGGATCTCCATTAACTTGTTGATTTGATAACCTCAGTAATTCATTTGACTGATTAACTTATGTCTTCACTAATGTAAATAACTGCAGAATCTAATACACATTAAGTCTTCCATGGTTTGGGGCTTACAGGATCTATGCTAGCTGCTCATACCATGAAAACCTCCCTGTGCTCCCTGCCTTGTGTGTTGCAATGCTTTTTCCTCACTGGTGTGGTTGCATCTCTTGAAAGGAGAGACAATGGATAGGTAAGCCTGTGCTTGTGATTTACTAGCTCCGGTATGTTGGAACTTAGCAGGCTAAGTGGTAAAGGATGTTAGGCCTGAGTTCCTGCCACGGCAGAAAACTGGAAGGAGAGTAGAGAAAAGCCTGACTGATACAATCTCTTGCTCAGGAGCGGGATTTTCAGATGGAGGAGGGAATAGCTTGGAGCCCATGGCCGGCCCTACCCCAACTGAGCAGTAGGACAATCCTGAAGCATCCTTTAAGGGTACCACTCAAAGCCTTACGTTATGGTACAATCCTGGGGATTACATACTTTGAGGGAAATGATTGGGTCTCTCTACCTGTAAAGTCTCAAAACAAAACACGTTGCACAGAAGTGAGCTCCCAGAACCCACCAAGAATGAGCAAGTATGTCACTGGGCTGGTTTTGAAGGTTTCCAATGCTCAAGCCGGGCAATGTTCAAGTCAGTGTCTCTTTCTTCCTTCAGCGCCTTGCATAGAAGACAGATATGTACATGATATGTGGGGACATTGTAAGCTCCGTGGAAAATGCTGTGATGGAGTCTCAAGAGGAAAACAGTGCATCCCCTGGTAATGAAACAGAACGCAATAGGATAGAGTGGCACTCAGCATGGATGGGTCTTGCATTTCCTCGTAAAGGGTTGCAAACCCTCATGACGGATCACAGTATAAATTGCATGAGTACTCTGTGAATCTGGCTCCTATCAAGTTGTCTTAGTCAATCTTCTATTGCTGTGCAAAGACACAATGACCACAGCAACTCTTATTGAAAACAAAACAAATCAAAACAAAACATTTACCAATATCATCATGGCAGGAAGCATGGCAGCACACAGCAGACTTGGTGTTGGGGAGACACTGAGCCTGGCTTGAACAATCAAAACCTTCAAGTCCAACCCAGTGACACACTTGTTCCAACAATATACACTTACTCCAACAACTATTCCTTTCCTAATGCCATTCCCGAAGCATTCAACTCTATGACCCTATGAGATCCATTCTTATTAAAACCACCATATTCCACTCTCTAGCCACCATAGGCTTGTAATACAGAAATGCATTCAGTCCAACTTCAAAAAGTCCTCATAGTCTATTACAGTCCCATGTTCAAAGTCTCTTATGAGACTCATGCTAACCTCTTAACTGTAACCCCTTGTAAACTCAAAACCAAAACGCAAATGACATATTTATACCATACAATGGCACAGGATATGTATTACCATTCCAAAATAGAGTAAAGGAGTAATACTTAGGAAATACTGGACCAAAGTGTGACCTAAAACCAACCATGCAAATTCCAAACTCTCTATCTCCATCTCTAATGTCAAATTGCTCTTCAGATCTCCTACTCCTTTCAGCTTTTTGACTGCAACATTCTTCTTCTTCTTCTTCTTCTTCTTCTTCTTCTTCTTCTTCTTCTTCTTCTTCTTCTTCTTCTTCCTCTTCTTCTTCTTCCTATTCCTCTTCCTCCTCCTCCTACTTTTCCTCCTCCTTCTCCTCCTCCTCTTTGCCCTCTGCCTCTTCCTCCTTCTTTGTCTTCTTCCTCTCTCTGTCTCTGTCTCTGTCTCTGTCTCTGTCTCTGTCTCTGTCTCTCTCTGGCTGGCTGGGTATGCAACCAGTCTTCAGCTTTTTTCAGCAAGTATTCCACAGCCTTGGTATCTCCAACATCTTGGAGGCAATCAAGGCAATTGTCTCAAAGGCAATCAAGGCTTCACCTTCACAGCTTCATGCAATGGCTTCATTTGGCCTCCATGCAGGAGACACCAGGTCTCCATTGTGGAAAAACTTTGCTAATTAAGGTCAAAGTCCATCATGACAGTAGTCTCTGGGCTCAGCACAATATGGGAGACTCCCTTCATTAGCAGGGCTTCTCCTCTGACCTTGTCTGGGGAAATCTAACCCCACACAATGCCTCTATTTGAGGAATGTCACATAGCCTCAATTAGATTACAGGATCAATTTCCTTTCTCCTGTCAAAACCTGTTCAACTAGCACCTGAGATTCCTGAAATGCTTTCTCATGATAATAAGGCCTTCCAGGTATCTGAAGCCCCAAGCTAGTGACCTTTGCTCATCCTGGATATTCCTACCCTCAGCCCCCCCCCCAAATTTTATGACCCTTGAATCACCCTAAGTAAAGTTGCCTACTGATTGCTAGTCCTGGTGTGGTCATTCACCATATGTACCCACAGGGCTCCCAAACACCTCTCCTCAACATCTCTGCCCCAGTGGGTAGAATTGTTGAATCGACCAATGATCCACTATAGCAGAAAGACTCACACTTGTGGAGGGAGATACCATAGCCCCTACAGTTCCAGAAAAACCAATGTCACTGAGTGGACAAAGAAGCAACTATAATGTCCTGCTTCGAAGCATTGCTGGGAGCCTCTTCGGGTGGCCTTTGTTCCTTGTTGTGGGAAGCATTTCAGATGAGCTCTGCGTCTTCTTTCCCCACTTTCAGCCACTCCAAGACCTTTTCTCATTCTGTTATTACCTGGTGACACCTATACTCTGAAGGAATTCTGAGGAACTATAACTGCCATCACCCCAGTAGCACTGACTTATTCCCACTACCTCTGCCCAGCCTCCCCCAGAGCACCAGTGTATGGGCAACCCTGTCTGTCTCTATGCCACCAAGTCACTCTTGGCTGATGTTTCTCCTCCTAACAATTTTTATCTGATTTGTTCCTATACCAGAACATTTTTATTCACAGCTTTTTAAGCTCCTTAATCCACTATATAAAAGATGGTGCAATCACCGAAGAAGGCATAGTTACACGAGTTATGTTATAATACAGAACTTTTTCTCTATAAACATAGTCTAAGGCATTTTATAAAACTGATATTATCAATACCAACTTACCAATACTAATATGAAATTACAAAACAGAGGTTGAAAAATATCACTTGACACATATATAATCTTGTCTTTAATGCTGAAATAAATAAATAAATAAATAAATAAATAAATAAAATGAAAGTGCCAACAGGCTTTGACAAGAACAGAATTACTTCTTAAGATTCCTCGTAACTCATCTAGCTCTTCTCTAATCCACACTATAATTATAATGCTCTTTATAAAATGCGTATCTGTTTTAGATTATTTTCTGTCTCTATTACAGAGTTGTGGCAGCTTGAATAAAAATGACCCCCTTGGTCCATGAGGCGTGGCATTATTAGGAGAGGTGGCCTTGTTGGATTAGGCATGGCTTTCTTGGAGGAAGTGTGTCATTAGGGGGTGGACTTTGATGCCTCAGAAGCTTAAGTCTGGTCAGTGTGTCACAGTCTTCCTGCTGCCTGTCAATCCAGATGTAGAAATCTCAGCTTCTTCTCCAGCAACTATGTCTACCTGGGCACCAACATGACAATAATTCACCAAACCTCTAAACTGTAAACCAACCCCAATTAAATTTTTCTTTAAAATGCATCACTGTGCTCAGGGTGTATCTTCACTCTAATAGAAACCCTAAATAAGACAGCAGTATTACAGACTAGGTAAATGATGATTGTGAATGCTGGAAGTCTCAGATCTGTGTGCTCCCTTGAGAGTTCCTTCTTGCTACATCACAACATGGTTGAAGTGCATTAAGACCACAGGCATGAGGGAAATGAGAGAAACTAGTCTTGTCATGATTGAATTAATCCATCAATGAGGGCAGAGTACCCTCAGGATTTCATCAGCTCATAAAGGTCCTATCTTTTCCGGCTACTAAAATGACAATTAAATTTCAACATTAGGGTTGGAAGAAACAGCCATATCATATCACTGACTACTGCCAGGTGAATTTTATAGACAGACAGAAAGGAGATACATCTTTAAATATGCTTAAGAGTCCACATGAGCTCATACTCAGACATGCCATAAAGAAATTCAGTCTCACTTATGAGAGTAGCTGCTGCTTCTTTTGGGTCACAAAGACCCAAGACCCAAGACCCACAGCCTTTTTGCTGTTCAGCCAATCAGAACTCACAACTGAAATAGCAGGGGTGGGCACTTCTGTTCCTCAAAATAGAAATCCCCTTTTTCAGAACATGAGAGCATCTGGTAGCCTCATGGTCAGCCACAGTCACATGGAGTTTCTTTTGCTCCCTCTCCACAAGTATAGCTAATACATAAACTACCAGCAGAATCTGGAACAAAGGTGGGCACCTTTTACTCCCTAAAGCCCTTGGCCAAAGTCCTTCTAAGACCTAGGAAAGTTACTCCCTTCCTCAACAACCCCTTAGGCTTTCTTCCTCTTCTTAGAGGCAAACAGCTTTTCTTCCACAGCCTTAGCTTCTGTAAAGCCTAGAAGTATCTGTGCTAGTTAACAGCTTCCATTCCCACAAACACTCTTGAGGCAAGAAGTGCCAAAGGACCATAGTACCCATTATTGTTAAAGAAAAATCATAAGGAAAAAAATCAGCCATCACCACACCACTGACTCTACCACTCCTGTGGTGTTTTATTACCGAAAGGCAGATTTCTTACTCCCCAGTAGGGGTATGAAATCCTGAGCTCTCTCTTCCCACAGCTGAGCAGGGAAAACCAAAGGGGTTTCAGAACAGTCCGTTGATTGACTGCCAACCTCAACTACGATTTTTATAAATAGAACTATGACAGTACCACTAAGAATTAGATGTGTTTTCAAAGTTTATTTGCAAATATTATCTTGGTCTAATGGGCTGTTGATGGTAGTGAATGAAAAAGAAACAAACAAAAGATGGTGACTTACTTCAATGGGGCCCCAATCACTCATAGTGTCTAGCAAAATAATTGACCATAAAGTCAACAAAATAGATGCAACTCACAAACAAAGCCTATCCGGGTAAATAAGCTATTGTGTATTCCCCAAATACTTAACACCAAGCATGCAAAGGATATAGGACCTTCTAACCACAGAGCCAGTTAAAATGCTATATACAGTAATATAGAGTTATATCTATATATCTATCTATAGATATAGGTAGATATGACAAAATAGGTGTCCTTGGTAAAAAAAAAAGGTTGTATATTGTAGCTTTTTTCAAAAATGAAATTATTAAAATATCCATTTTTAGCTTTCTCAAAAATGACTGTTCCTTGGCAGAGTCCCTCATCCATGTGCACCTTACTTTGTGTCAAGTGATTTACTGAGCTTGGCAATGTGTACTGTAGCGGACTCATTTGGTAATTTTACAAAATGCTTTACAGGCGGCACTGTAGACCACTCTACCACCACTACCCTATCTCACCCCCACCCCAACATACTTTCAAGGGGAGGAGGAAGAGGAGAGGAAGGAGGAGGAGGAGGAAGAGGAAGAGGAGGAGGTACCTCTGCTGCCTTTTCTTGCCTCCAGTGGCCGGAAGACTATCATGACATTCAGTTCTCCATCAGAAATCTCTCATCCAGCAGTTTGACCATCTGGCAATGAACATCACCTGCACTAAATATTTCCCTGGCACCTGTACAATATCCTTTTCTCCCATTCCATAATTCTGTCTGCATTTGGTCGCTCTTCCATATCTCCCAATGCCATCTGATTGTCCTGAAAAACAGTTGATAGCAGAGAAGCAAGATGAATGTGTAATTTTTTTTCCTTTTAATTACCAGCCTTCAGAGGAATGAACTGTGCCCTGGTTCCTCTTGTTCTAGGTCAACCTGGACGACTCTGAGTCCAGCATATTCATCACTGTGCTGCTCATGCATATTAATGAGTGTTCAGCCACTGCTCTCCACAAATCCTGTTTCCTAGCTCTGCTCAGCCAGCGTGTCCTTGTGCTTGAATAGTATGCGGGAGCAAAACCAAGCTGAGCCTGGACAACCTTAGTTAAAACTGTGAAGTATCTAATTTCCTGTCCCCCTGTCTTCTGCCCTGACTGAGCATCCTCCTGCTCCTCATTGTCTTTAGATGCTACCTAGACACCCAGAACTGCGCCATGCCTGTTTTATTCTCCAATGCCTCTGTTTCCAAAGGATTCCTCTCCATGTACAACTTCCTATAATCCCACCCTCTTTCAGTTGTCAACTACAAACATATGAACAATGGAGCTTCTCCATTTAAGTCCTGAAGAAGCCACTATTAAACTGCAATGCCTGTGAGTAGGATTGCAGCACTGTCCTGTGGAAATGCTCAGTCTCCGAATTATGAGCCAGGCATGGTTTATCTACAACTGTGAACCATGTACACTTGTAGTCATCTTTGGTCCTCTAGTACCTAGCATGGTTCCTCAACCTCTTTAAGTACTCAATAAATAATGAAGAGGATGAATGCTTTTTTAAATTGATCAAATCAAGGAGTGTCTTATAGACACTCTAGTTTGGGACAGAGTAAAGCACCATGTCCGGTCACAGATCCCTCAACTACAGCAGATCTAGACTCTGTAGATGGATGGGTAGGAATGATGGGCATGGTTAACATCTGAATGTGAAGGAAGCAACCAGGGGTTGCCTTCCAGTCTTCAAGGCACCATGTTGTTTAAGATTATATGGGTACCTGCATAGGCTTAGCTAGAACTTTACAGACAGATTTGAGTTCGAGGCCAGCCTGGTCTACAAAGTGAGTTCCAGGACAGACAGGACTATACAGAGGAACCCTGTCTCAAAAAGCCAAAAAGAGGGGAAAAAAGCTAGAACTTTAACCATTGAACCTGAGAAATTTAAAATAATCGCATGTCATTGACTCTGTAATTTTTACAGATTTGTTATCCCTTCAATTTTTCTAAGTTGTACCTCTCTACATTACAACTAGAATAGGAAAAAGATAGTTGGGCATGTAAAGTCTCAGCTCTGGAGCCCATTGCTCTCCCTTATACCTTCAGCAGAATGCTTAAGAATAATTCATTTCAACACTGTCCCTGAGCAAACAAATCATTCCAGAGATTTTGTGTAAATTGGAAAAAAAATTATCTAATAGTTTTACCATCGTTCCTTAAATAAAGGCAGAAATTATTTAATTTTATTCATTTTCAGTGATCCTAAGAATATACCCATGGTTACTAACCTGAGCATATTATGAGTTCTAGTTCTTTAGATAACCACCAGACCCAGTATTTCAGTTTAGCTTACGTTGCTGTTGAATTCTTACAGTTGTTTTTGTTAAGTAAACCGTTCAGGACAAACCTAGAAGTTTAATTTACCACCCAACAAGCACAATAGGCTTACTAAGAGGCTGAGGGTGTGTGTGGGTGTGTGTGTGTGTGTGTGTGTGTGTGTGTGTGTGTGTGTTTTACTTAACCATGGTGAAATACTTAACCATGCATCTTCTTTTTTTTTTTTTTTTTTTTTTTT
>LR751934.1:100557-122700 GCA_902729485.2 Mus minutoides
CTGCCTGCTCTGCCTGCTCTGCCTTCTCTGCCTGCTCTGCCTGCTCTGCCTGCTCTGCCTGCTCTGCCTGCTCTGCCTGCTCTGCCTTCTCTGCCTGCTCTGCCTGCTCTGCCTTCTCTGCCTGCTCTGCTTCAGAGGCCTGGATGGCACGTGATAGTGCCTTGCTTTCTTCAGATCAGAACAACCTGGGGTTTTTTTTCCTTTATTTAAATAAAATGAAAAACCACATTTCTCATCCAAGAGGAAAGTCAAATGCTGTATTGCCCTTTAATCCCCATCTCACTCAATATCAAGTAATAGTTGCTATCCTTTTCCATGTGATTATTAGAGCAAACAATGTGGCTCCAGTTGTGTTCTCATTGGGTAGCGCTGACCTGTCGCTGACCCTCTCCTCCTGCCCTACTGTGTCCACGACTGAATTCTTCCATCCCTGCTGAGAGTCCTGAGGCTAAGAACCGGCCCTGACACTCTGTAGTGGTGGGCAGTGGGGTTACCCACAGTGTGCCAGCTTGCTTCCATACCTCCCTTGGCAGCATGGTGACATGAAGCAGGACTTGTTCTGACCCCTTTAAATCTTTTGGTTTTGACAGACAGCATGGCTCCATCACTGGATTGTGTCATTTGGGACCTAGAGAAAAGAGGGGTGTTCTTTGGAAATATAAGAAGCAAATGGACCTGGTTTCTAAACAGAGTGAGACGCTTGGACAGGAACTTTCACCCCACTGTTACATAGTTCTATTCATTCTCCTGACACTCTGGACCTCTATCCTGTCTCTTCTCAAACCTGATCCTGCCTGCCCTTTTCCCTCCCTCTCCTCTCTTCCTCTCAGGTCACCACTCCCTCCCTTTACCTCCAGTGATTATTTTGTTCCACCCTCACAGTAGGATTGAAGCATCTGTACTTTGGTCTTCCTTCTTCTTAAGCTTCATATAGTTTGTGAGTTGTATCATGGGTATCCTGAGCTTTGGGGCTAATATCTACTTATCAACGACTACATACTATGTGTGTTCTTTTGGGTCTGGGTTCCCTCACTCGGGATGATATTTTCTAGGTCTATCCATTTGCTTGTGAGTTTCATGATGTCCTCATTTTTAATAGCTGAGTAGTACTTTATCGAGTAAATGTACCACATTTTCTCTATCTATTCTTCTGTTGAGGGACATCTGAGTTGTTTCCAGCTTCTGGCTATTATAATTAAGGCTGCTATGATCATAATGGAGTATGTGTCCTTATTACCTGGAGGAGCATCTTTTGGTATGTGCCCAGTAGTGGTATAGCTGGGTCTTTAGGTAGAACTATTCCCAATTTTCTGAGGAACTGCCAGATTGTTTTCCAAGTGGTTGTACCATCTTGCAATCCCACCAGCAATGTAGGAGTGTTCCTCTTTATGCATATCCTCGCCAGCATCTGCTGTCACCTGAGTTTTTGATCTCAGCCATTCTGACTTGTGTGAGGTGGAATCTCAGGGTTGTTTTGATTTGCATTTCCCTTGTGACTAAGGATGTTGAACATGTCTTTAGGTTTTTCTTAGAGATTCGGTATTCCCCAGTTGAGAATTCTTCTTTTAGCTCTGTTACATGTTTTAGTAGGGTTATTTGGTTCTCTGGGGCATACCTTCTTGAGTTCTTTGTATCTATTGTATATTAGCCCTCTAGTAAATTTTCCCAATCCATAGGTTTCTATTTTAACTTATTGACAGTGTCCTTTGTCTTACAGAAGTTTTTCAATTTTATGAGGTCCCATTTGTCAATTATTGATCTTAGTGCCTGAGCCATTTGTGTTCTGTCCAGGAAAATGTCCCCTGTGCCAATGAGTTTGAGGCTCCTTCCCACTTTCTCTTCTATAAGATTCAGCATATCTGGTTTTATGTGGAGGTCCTTGATCCACTTGGACTTGAGCTTTGTACAAGGAGAAAAGATTTGTACTCTTCTACATGCTGAATGCCAGTTGAACCAGCACCATTTGTTGAAAATGCTTTTCTTCTTTCCACTGGATGTTTTTTGGCTTTTTTGTTAAAGATCAAGTGACCATAGGTGTATGGGTTTGTTTCTGGGTCTTCAGCTCTATTCCATTGATCTACCTGACTGTGTCTGTATCCATATCATGCAGTTTTTAACAGGATTGCTCTGTAGTACAGCTTGAAGTCAGGTCAGGATGGTTATTCCTTCAGAAGTTCTTTTATTTTTGAGAATTGTTTTAGTTATCCTGTTTTTTGTTTTGTTGTTGTTGTTGTTGTTGTTATTGTTGTTGTTGTTCCAGGTGAATTTGAGAATTGTTCTTTCTATCTCCGTGAAGCATTGAGTTGGACTTTTGATGGGGATTGCATTAAATCTAGATTGCTTTTGGTCAGATGACCAGTTCTACTATGTTGATCCTACCAATCCATGGGAGATCTCCTCATTTTCTGAGGTCTTCTTTGATTTCTTTCTTGAGAGACTTGAATTTCTTGTCAGGTAGCTCTTTCACTTGCTTGGTTAGCGTCACTCCAAGATAGTTTATATTTATTTATGACTATGTTGAAGGGTCTGCCTACTTTCAAGTCGGATCTTTCCAAGGAACCATCACAGACCAGCAAACTGCACATTGATGTCCCTGATTGAGCAGAGCGGTGTTCCTACCCATGTAAGGGGTTATATATGGTTTGACGGGGAGAAAACAGTGCATATTTCTAAGTAGTTTCCAAAAGGATATGCTATAGTGATAATTACTTGAGACAGGCCTTAAAAAGTAGTCTCTAGTCTTTACCCTGAAGCGCTCAGCTAGGACCTGGGGGTTTGATTAATGGAAGTTTGCATGGTGTTCATAATTCTTTGAAGCAGTAGGGGATTTTCAAGGAATATGTGATAATAATCCAGTGTCTCCATCCTTTGAGGACTGCTTTGTTTATATGCTGTGGGAGAAAGTGATGAGTTAAAACATTGTGCTAAGAACTGACATTTTTATATCTTTTGTGAAGCATATATCATAAAATGATTCACGGTTTGTACTTGGTAAGCTGATGTCCAAATAATACAAACTGCTAAATACATTTAAAGGTGAGTCACATATGTCCTTCTCCTTGTGCTGCTGAGAAAGCTCAGCTCTTTGTTAAAGGGCAGAAAATGTGCTATTTGTACCCAGTAACCTCCCTTTTCCCAGTGGAAACATGTTCTTCCCCAACCCTGTAGCCAAGGAGGAAATATCAATTACAGAATGTTTTCTATTCTCTTCCCAGAGAGTGAGCAAAAACCCTAGCTAGGCAATCATCATCCTGTGCATTGATGTTGTCTGGAAGGTCAGACAAGACCAAATCAAATAGAGTAGAGCCCTATAACAAACACTCTTAACGTATTGATCGAACTGACTCCTTTTCTTCTCTGTAGGATTTTATCCTGAGGACCTTGAAGCCGGGCTGTTTCACATCCTTTTTACTTGACAGTCATCAGGAAGCAGCAAGTCTGGGGCACTGTCCAACACCTGGCCCCAGGCATAAGCTGGAAGCTTTCTGGGTGTGATATCCTCCTTCTTGCCATGGTTGTCCCTTGTATTGGTAGAATGTGTAGGACTTTACTTGATGGCCTTTACTTGATATCCCAAAATGAAAGGAACCATCTCTTGTTCTGGACAATATGAAGTTTTGCTGTGACACTTTGAACTGATTCAGTCAGTTGACACTTCAGGCAGTATAAAAGTGAGATTAACATATAAGAGACAAAGCCCAAAGCAACCAAACAAAGCAATAAGTAATTAAGTAAGTAAGTAAATAAATAAATAAATATTTTAAAACATTGTAACTACAAGTGTATCTAATTTAACTGCATTTCCTATTACTCACAGCTCCAAGCACAAAACAAAGTAAAGAATTTGGTCCTAAGAATTACTGGAAGAGAGGCTTGCTTGAGAGAAGTGCCAGCAGAGGGCAGTGTAGAGGCAGGCATTCTCGCACTGCCTCCTGAGACTCCTGTCAGCTGCATTGTGATTTTCCCCACAATAGAGAAATGGTTTCCTAAACCCAAATCTCTGCTAACAATAGATAGCAGGAAGTACTAGTAGCTCAGAGCAGAAAAAAATAGAAAGGTCTGGGTTGCTCCTTAACACCGGTCTGATCCCAGAAGGACTGGAGTTCATAAACCACAGAGTGCTCAGTATCCCGTTGTTGGGCAGATTGGAAGAGTAGGGGGAAGGACATAAAGCACACATCTCTGAGGTCGACGAAGTCAATAACTTGAGAATACAGTGTACCCATAGATTCTGTTGATCTCTTCAGATGACATTGAAGTCATCTCAGTCAATGAAGTCAGGCACCAAATTATGCTGTCATGATCAAGAGAGCATCTCCTTTGAAAATACTGTCCAAATTACTATTATTTATATGTAACTGTTTCCAATCATCTCATTCTTGAGCTTTATTCTATGGGCTTTATTAAATAGCTTATGCTTCTTAGCATTCATATTTCTCATAGTTTATTACAATAACTGAATATTACCATGTCAAAATCATCAAGAGTTTGGCAGGATTGTTTTAAGAATAGACTTTTAGAACAAGCACCAGGAAAGAACATTATATAAAACCCAATTCAGATGTATTCCATATCTACTCCTGTGGAGTAGTAGCTGAACATGAGGTGGCAGGAAACACGGATTTGTGCTTTACTGAATGGCTCACAGTCTAGGAGCAAAGTAGGAAAAGAAAAACTAAACACCCCTTTCACAGAAAAATTACATTTTCAGTGGTGTCATAATAAACTCTAATACAGTGTTTCTCAATCTATGGGTTATGACCCCTTTGGGGCCTGAAAGACTCTTTTACTGGGGTCACCTAACACCATCAGAAAGCACATATATCTATAATATGGTTCCTAACAGTAGCAAAATTACAGTTAAGTAACAACAAAAATAATTTTATGGTTGAGTGTGGAGTGCAGCTTTTGCCACCCCACCTAAGCTCTGGGAACAGTCCACACTCCCAGCCCCCACCTAAGCTCTGGGAACAGTCCACACTACCAGCCCCCACCTAAGCTCTGGGAACAGTCCACACTACCAGCCCCCACCTAAGCTCTGGGAACAGTCCACACTACCAGCCCCACCCAGCTTCCCATGAATCCATTGATAAAAGGCACAGGGACACAGTTGTCCCATTGCAATTTTCTTTTGGCACAATTGTGGGCACTACTTATCTCCTGCCTGAAAACACTCTTAGCTCTGTACCTCTCTGCCTGCCCTCAACTTTAGTTGCTCAGCTACATCTAGTCCCAGATAATTATCCTTAAGTGCCTGTCTGTAGGAGTTGCCACAGGCCACAGTTCCTCCTGAGATCTCACAGGGCTGCTTGGTTTTTCTCTCTCCTCTCCTCCCTTGTGTCTCTCTGCTTGCCTCCAGGGACCCTGAAGTCCTGCCTGTCTGCCTTTTCCTTCTGCCCAGCAATTGGCCCATGGCTTCTTTACTAACACATCAAGAACCAATTAAGGAACAGGAATTTAGCATTAGACTTCCCTTACAGTTGGGGGTCACCACAACATGAGGAACTGTATTAAAGGGTCCCAAAAGGTTGAGAACCTCTGTCCTAAGACAACTAACATAGAACAAAGTTCTGTGCTAGCTGAAGCCTTTACAGACAGGTTGAGTTGGGCTTTCTAAGCATCTGCACTTCCTTTACCTTTTAACCACCCAGGTCATGGCAACACTGAACCAGTTTCTAAGGATATCTCTATCAAAATTTAATGTTTCTGTGCCAGTCAAATACAAACATGGTTTTATTGATATTTTCTCTTTCACTGAAAAGAAAATCAGAGAAGAATTGTATTGGAAGGGAATGAAAGGCTCTAAAAATCACATAAAGGTTCAAACAACATGGAGACAGCCAAATACAGCTCTCAAGGGTTCCTGGGAAACCATGAGTTATAAAATATGCTTATGATATAATCCATTGTATAACTAGTTTTGGCAAATTTCCACTTGCATGTAATTTCATATAAATATGTTCTTGAGGTGCCTATCCTATTGCACATTTGCCTGTGGTCCTTTCCTTTTCTTTATCTCCCTTCATTCTCTCTTATATAAGGCTTAGTTTAGGCCTTATAGTATGATGATGTAAAAGATTTTTCCAAGCAGAAGATAGCTCTCTGGTGATGCAGAGAAATAATTGCTAAATGTGCTTGGAGCTAGACTGCCTAGCTTGAGTCCATCTCTATCACTATTTATGAAACACTAGGGGAGTTATTCTTTTTATACTCCCACTTTTCTATGTAACATGGAGCAGATGTCTCTAGCCCACAACGCTATGAACATCCAACAGTCTACTCATGTTGAAACAACAGCTGGCACATAGTAGGCCCTTATTACACATGCCCTTGACTTCTAGATGATGTCATTTAGCTAGGTGTCTAATATTACCAAATTCAATTATAGGTGTTCAGACTTGTTATTTCTAAGACTTTGATGATTACGTTCCCCAAATTAGTTGACTTGTCCTGCTGACCTGAGACTTTATCAGTCAGTTTATAACCTGAATTTCCTATGATATTTAGCTGTACTGTTTTATAAAGCTTTTTCGAAGAATGTCTGAATTTTATAGTTACACATATACAATCAATCACTTCAGTTAATATGACACATGGCACATGGCACAATTCAGTGTCTGTGGACACATTCCCCTTTTATTATAGCAAAATTCCCCTTCATATAGGAGAAGTATATGGTGCTTTAGGACTAGGGATTTTCTCGCACAAAAAGGGTGTGTGTCAAGACAAAAAAAAAAAAAGTTACTTAGCAAATAGGGAAAAGGACGAGCTCTTTACTTATGCTCCTATCTTTAGGTCTACTGCCTGCCACACTGCTGCCAATATTATATCTGAAACACAGATGGGACTGTTATCCCGCTGCCTAATAGTCTTTCAAAAGCTTCTCACTGCCTAGAAAAATGTTCAAACTCCTTAATAGACGCTAAACTTGAAACAATCTGTTCCTACTCTGCCTTTGTAAGTCCAGACATTCAGTTCCTGTGCCACACTGGGTCTGATTTCAGAACACACATCTTACACTTGCTCTTCTTCCTTAGTACGTATGGCTGCAATGACTGGAACACCTTCCTTAGTTGGCACACTAGCTTCCCTTGGGGTTTAACCATTATGCAATTAGGTTTGTGCTCCATTGGCTTGCGGGAAAAGTTAATCACTTAATTGGCCTTTTCTTAGGGGCCTGACTTTAAATACAGTGTTAGGGATACACGAAGAAGTCAAATCAAACATCATCTCTACTCTTTGTGGAGCATATAGTAAAAAAGAGAGTTAGATATTAATATTCTAAGTATGAAATAAAACTATGAAACAAGATCACTTAGGAAGTTTGAAAAGGCCTTTTTAAAAGATCCAAAGATGCCTTCACATTGCAGTAAAATTTCCAGGATCAAGGGAGTATTTAATTAATTAATTAATTAATTAATTAATTTTAGTACTTTTTTGCAGTATAGTCCTTGTCCACCTTTCACAGTTCCTCATCCCATTCATCCTCTCCCCTCCCCCGTCTCTAAGAGGATCCTCCTCTGCTCCTACCAGGCCTCCCCACTCCCTGGAGTCTCAAGTCTTTCAAGGGTTAGGCACTTCTTTTCCCACTGAGGCCAAACCAGGCAGCCCTCTGCTGTGTATGTGTTGGGGGCCTCCGACCAGCTAGTGTGTGCTGCCTGGTTGGTGGTTCAGAGTCTGAGAAATCTCAGGGGTCGAGATTGGTTGAGACTGCTGGTCTTCCTATGAGGTCACCTTCCTCTTCAGCTTCTTCTAGCTTTCCCCTAATTCAACCTTAGTGCTACCTGACTTCAGTCCAGTGCTTGGGCTTGGTTGTAAGTATCTGCCTCTGTCTCAGTGTCTTGATGGTCCTCTCAGAGGACAGCCATGCTACCCTCCTGTCTATAAGCACACCATAGCATCAGTAATAGTGTCAGGCCTTGGAGCCTCTCTGCAAGATGGATCCCAAATTTGGCCTGTCATCGATCAGCCTTTCCCTCAATCTCTTCTCCATTTTTGTCCTGAAGTTCTTTTAGACAGAAAGAATTATGGGTCAGAGTTTTTGACTGTGGGTTAGTAACTTTATTCCCTGTCTTTCTAGTGGAGGTGGACTCTACCAGTTGTCTCTCCCCACTGGTGGGCATTTCATCTAAGGTCCAACTCTTTGAGTCCAGAGTGTCTCTTACCTCCCATGTCATTGGTACTTTCTAGAGGGTCCCCCACCTCCTATACCCCGAGGTTGCATAGTTCCAGTCATTCTGATGATCCTCAGGGGTTCTCTTCTGTCTCCCCCTTCAATATCTAATCATCTTCCCCTTTTCCTCTCCCCCTCCACCCTCCCACCAAGGTCCCTCCCTCCCTCTGCCTCCCATGATTGATCTTTTCTCCCTACCAAGTGGGATTGAAGCATCCTTGCTTCGGCCCTTCTGCTTGTTAACCTTCTTGACTTCTGCGGATTATATCCTAGGTATTCTGTACTTTTTGGCTAATATCCAGTTATTAGTGAGTACATACCATGCATGTACTTTAGGGTCTGAGTCACCTCACTCAGGATGATATTTTTTAGTTCCATCCATTTTCCTGCAAAACTCATGATGTCCTCATTCTTAATAGCTGAATGGTACTTCATTGTGTAAATGAATCACATTTCGGTATCTACTCTTCAGTTGTGGGACATCTGGCTTGTTTCCAGCTTCTGGCTATTACAAATAAGGTTGCTATGAATATAGTGGATCATGTGTCCTTGTGGTATATTCCCTAAGAATAGTGGGGCATCTTTTGGGTATAGCTGGCTCTTTGGGTAGAACTATTTTCAATTTTCTAAGGAATGGCCAGATTGATTTCCAGAGTGATTGTACCATTTTGCGATCCCACAAGCAATGGAGAAGTGTTTCTCTTTTTCCACATCCTTGCTAGCACTCACCACAATCAAGTAAGCTTCATCTGATGGATGCAGGGATGGTTCAATATATGGAAATCCATCAATGTAATATACTATATAAGCAAACTCAAGATGAAAAGTCAAATAATCATCTTATTAAATGCCTTTGACAAAAGACAACACCCCTTCATGTTAAAAGCCTTGGAGAAATCAGGAATTCAAGTCCCCTACATAAACATAATAAAAGCAATACACTGCAAACCAACAGCCAATATTAAATTAAATGGAGAGATATTTAAATCAATCCTATGAAAATCAGGGGCAAGACAAGGTTGCCCACTCTCTCTGTATCTATTCAATATAGTACTCGAAGTTCTAGGTAGAGCAATAAGACAAGATGAGATCAAGGTGATACGAATTGGAAAGGAAGAAGTCAAAGTATCACTATTTGAAGATGCTATGATAGTATACATAAGAGGCCCCAAAAATTCTACCAGAGAGCTTATATAGCTGATAAACCACTTTGGAAAAGTGGCAGGATATAGAATTAATTCAAACAAATCCGTAGCCTTCCTTTATACAAACGTTCAACAAACTGAGAAAGAAAATAGGGAAACACCCTTCACAAGAGTCACAAATAACATAAAATGTTTTGGTGTGACTCTAACCAAACAAGTGCAAGCTCTGTATGACAAGAACTTCAAGTCTCTTAAGAAAGAAATTAAAGAAGACCTCAGAAAATAAGGAGATCTTCCATGCTCATGGATTGGTAGGATTAACATAGTGAAACTGGTTATCTGACCAAAAGCAATCTACAGACTCAATGCAATCCTCATCAAAATTCTAACACAATTATTCACAAACATGGAAAGCACAATTCTCAAATTCATATGGAAAAAAAATCCAGGATAGTGAAAACAATTCTTAACAATAAAAGAACTTCTGGAGGAAATTACCAAACCTGGCCTGAAGCTGTGCTACAGAGCAATGCTGATAAAACAAGCAAGCAAGCAAACAAACAAAAACTGCGTGATATTGGTACAGAGACAGACAGGTTGATCAATGGAATAGAATTGAAAACCTAGAAATAAACACACACATTTATGTACATTTGATCTTTGACAAAAAAGTAAAAAGTATACAACAGAAAAAAGAAAACATCCTCAATAAATGGTGCTGGTTTAACTGGTAGTCTGTATGTAGAAAAATGAAAATATATCCATATTTATCACCTTGCACAAAGTTCAAGTCTAAGTGGATCAAGGACCTTGACATAAAACCAGAGACACTGAATCTAATAGAAGTGAAAGTGAGAAGAAGTCTCAGACTTATCGGCACAGGGGCGGGGACAATCCCAAACAGAACTCCAATGGCGCAGGCTCTAAGATCAAGAATTGATAAATGGAACCTCATGAAAATGGAAAGCTTCTGTAAGGCAAAGAACATAGACAACAAGACAAATCAGAAACATACAGGTTGGGGAAAAAATCTTCACTAACCACACTGTTAGAGTGCTAATATCCAAACTATATCAAGAGCTCTAGAAACTAACCTCCAGAAAACCAAACAATGATCAAAAAATGAGGAATAGATCAAAAAATAGAGAATTCACAATAGAGGAATCTCAAATGGCCAAGAAACACTTAAAGAAATGTTCAAAGTCCTTAGTGATTAGGGAAATGCAAATCAAAATGACCCTGAGATTCCACCTCACACCAATCAGAGTGGCTAAGATCAAAAAACTCAGGTGACAGCACATGCTGGCAAAGATGTGGAGAAAGAGAAACACTCTCTTCCATTGCTGGTGGGATTGCAAGCTGGTACAACCACTCGGAGCATATTCTAATAAAAGGGAATAGCATGCAGACGGGCCTGGTGGCAGGAACGAGCATCCGCATGAGTGAGCTTGATGGCCACAGGAACTGGCTTCAGAAATGCTGCTGAGGCACCTGAAGCCAGTTGGCTCTGGAGAGCTATATAGCAGCTTTTCTTCTTGTGACTTAATTTACTCCAGTTACTCTTCAGAGTCTAGAAGAGCACACTTCCAGAAAGTTCCAAACAGACCTCATCAACAGGTTCTGAAAACCATCTCCAACAATCTATGTCCAGCTTTTGTTTTAAAATCTGTCCACCACGCCTTTAATCCCAGCATTCTGGAGGCAGAGGCAGGTGGACTTCTGAGTTCGAGGCCAGCCTGGTCTACAAAGTGAGTTCCAGGACAGCCAGGGCTATACAGAGAAACCTTGTCTCAAAAAACCAAAAAAAAAAAAAAAAAAAAAAAAAAATCTGTCCACAATGCTCCCAATGTATAGCTTGTGAGTTGGAAAGTTGTGTCTTGCTCCAAGGTAGCTACTGCTTAGAAAATGAAAACAGCTTGTTTTTATAGAAAATGTGAATACACACACCATTGCTGACCCCACAGCTACCGCCTGCCACAGACATACCCGGTGTGCACTGCAGACAACAAAGAATCTACTTGCTGGTAAAACTGAAAAACCTAACCTGACACTGGAAAACTGTCTTCACAATGTTCTAGCATTGTCGGTCTTACAAAATGGAATATGTTGCTTTGAAAAGAATTACTTCCCCCAGTTCTCAAGAATCATTTGTCATGTCCCTTTTATAGTAAAAGTAAGAAATGTCGTTTGACTTCTCAGAGTTCACTACAAAAGCAAGATGCTTTCTACAGAGTGGTATTTTGGGGGTGATATGGGGGGGCATGTTTCACCTAAGAAACAGTTTTGTATTTAAATTTTATGTGCACCACAACCACGATTAGAATGTGCATTGGTTTCTATTTATTCTACTTACTCTGCAGATAATAAGTTATCATGGGCTCAGTTCTGACAAATGTAAACAGGAATACTCGTGCTAAATGTATTTTATTTCTTTAGCTCAGAAAATTGAAATGTTGTAAAAACAAACAAAAACAAAAACAAAACAAAGTAACCCTCTAAGACTTTCACATCTCTTTTATCCATTTGATTTCCACTGACACAAATATCAGATATTAATTTCTACCGTGTGATTGAAGAACACTGACATGCCATAACTAATTATAGTGTGTGTCCCAGAAGTGATAGATGGGGCGGCAAGGATTCTGAGAAGAGTCCAGGATCAGAGCATTCCATCCATCACTCTTGATAGAATCAGAACGGAACTTTCCACTCTATTCCAGTGAAGTGGGTTAGAGAGAAAAGAAAAACTGCAAGCATTCCCTCTCCGTTCTAATACTCAGGCTTTGTGCTTTTACTAAATGTCTTTTGGGAGCTGTTTTCTGGCCATTCAGGACATGGAGAAGATGGAGATGTGACATCCAGTAAGATCATTTGTGCTACTAAGCATGCTTAGTGTTATCAAAGGAGCTGTCACCTGTTTGACCACAGCAGACTGTCTCCAGTTAGATGTCCTGTGTCAGTATTACAGCCCCCTACAGAGTTCAGCTTCAAGTTCACAGTTCCCTTAAAAAGAGGCCTGTGTGAGTGTTGCTTAGATACTAAAACCTCCGGCTTATAGTGCTTCATACTTCTAGCCCCTCCGATTCCCTCATTTTGTCCTTATATTATCAAACACTCAACCTGAAATTTACAACCCTGGGGAAAGTAAATTCCCTTCAGACAGAAAGGAGAAGCAGGGTAGCGTCTTCCTCCTGTTAGATCATCATTTCACAAGTAGTTGCTATGGGATTCTGGAACACAAAGCGTAGGTATTTTATATTTGACAGAAACTCCCTTTGCTTCCCACGTCTGGGTTACTTTCTGAAGAGCATCAGAAAGCTCCTCCTTCAGGAGTCTGAAAGTCTGCGGATATTTGTTAGAAAGCAACTGAAAGATGACACTTAAACTCTGCAAAACGATTTCTTGGAGCAAGATGTAGTAACTTCAGTTGTCTTGTGAGATGCTTCTTTGTTATTTATTATGAGTGAGCTCTACCCTTAGTTACGAGAACAAAAGCAGGGTCTTTGAGGACCACTGTGAAGCCCCATAAACCCCTATGCTGGCGTTCTGAATAAGAAACCAACAGTTCCATGTGCGCAGGCTTGGAGCAGGGAGACTACATTCCGAAAAGCTCATCAGCCAGAAAACACAAGGAAGGCTTCTCCACAGGCTGTGCCTGGAAAAGCTTAACGCAAGCTTGCAGTAACTAAAGTCCAAGTTCCTGCCTGCTGGCCCCCACCGCGTGCTTTCCGTAAAGCAATGGATTTCCATTGGCAGGCAGGGAAGGAATTTTGTCATTTCTTTAGTTGAGGTGTTTCTATTAAAACATCTATCTAGGAATTTAGGAGGGGTAAAAAGAGGTCACGGAGTCCTAAGCAAGCACAAAGGGAAACATGGAAATTAGGTAAAATGACAAAATGTTAACGTGAAAGTTATTAAAGAGGCAATTTTATCGATTTGGAAAAGCTGCAATGCAGTGTACCTTTATGTTGGCCAACTTTTGTTCCCTGGCTGCCATGGCACCGACTTGTGGGTAGTTTTCTACTTTCCAATTTTAAATAGCAGGCACCAAACTCTTGGCCATGGAACTATTTGTAGGAGAAGAAAAAAAATTGGCATTTGTCAGTAAGCACATGCTGGGTGAGAATGTTGCTATTGTCTCCCATGTTAACAATAGGACATGTGACTCCTGGCAGCAGAGGCCTCTGTACAAACCTACACCTAACACACTGAACTGAAGCCCATGACCTGCTCAGAGCAGACCAAGGCCCCCTGATGCATTAAGAGCACATCCTCTGCACGCATCAAACAGCACCTGTAACCTGTAACTTATGATACCTGATACCGCCGTGCTTTGTTTATTGATTTTATTTACTTCTTTGTTTTCAACTAGCTAGTGTGTAGGTGCAAGGCCCATGTATTCATTCAGAGCAGGTCTGGATTCCTTGATGCCCTGCTCCATGTCCAACATGATCTGAAGAAACAGAACTCTTGTCATGAATGCCTGTCATTGCCAGAATCATGTGGCAAGAGAAGGACATACTTTTAGTGAAAGAGCTTATGATGAAAATGCACATATGCATGATGGTTTGTTATTACTGTTGTCGCTGTGGTTGCTGTTGTTGTTGTTGTTGTTGTTGTTGATCTTCTTCTTCTTCTTCTTCTTCTTCTTCTTCTTCTTCTTCTTCTTCTTCTTCTTCTTCTTCTTCTTCTTCTTCTAGTGTGCACCTGTCTGTAAGACAATCAATCCTAAGTGTATTTTCTGACAATGCAGCCTTCAAGAACATCATTTTACAAATGAGACCCACAGAAGGCTTTGTTCAAGGTCATGTGAAGGTCAGCCTCTTCCTTAGTATTTGGTCAAAGATGCCTGAGAAAATTCTGCAGTCTCACAGCTACAAGGATCTGTATTCTAACAAAGCTCCCTTCTTCCCCCACACCCCAGTTATTATGCAGGTGAGAAATTCTGAAATGATTAATCACCAGTCTTAATGCTCTCTCCAGTGGCCCACTGGATAAGGCAGCAAACCACCTCTTATCTTAAATCTTAAGTCCGCCTCAGAGCTCCTGCTGAGTCACATCTGCAGCAGCTTGGCTCATAGGCAGCTGAAGAGTTCATAATAATTTATTCAGAAAGCAGTGAGGGGATATTAATAATAATTCTTTACTTGGAAGGTATTGAACTACAGAGATAAATCAGTGACCTACGAGGCAGTAGGAGAGTTGAGCATCTGCTCTCAGGAGCATGGCTAGGGTTGGCAGGAGTGAAAGAGGAAACATAGAACCAAGCTGGAGAAGGGTTTTGTCGACCTTCTCCAAAGCACCTGAGCTAACCAGCACCAGCCAGTTCACAGGGGAAAGACAAGACAGGGAGGGAGCTGCCCAGCCTGTAAGAGAAGGATGGGGTCATTGACCTCAGTCTGCCAGCCATGAAACTGGTGGCCTCAATTAATTCACTAGAATTGCTAAATCTTGGTTTCCTGTCTGCAAGAGTAAGACCACTTCCTGCTGGGCATTCAGGGAAATTGTAGTCTTTGGCCACAAACTTTGAGGTTTTGATTTTGCAGACATATATCCTCATGCGTGGCGATTGGAGGATCTAGTGGATTTCTTTGAAAGATCATTCTACTCCAAAGTCAAAGACTCCTGCCATACCTCAGCCAGAGGTGTAGGGATGTGGGGTAAAGAAAAGAATCAGAATCCAGCTGTGAAAACTCACCTCTTACTTCCAAACTTAGAGAACACCTCAGTATAGTGTTAGTTATGTTTACAAAGCATGTTCTATTTCAGCCAGGAATTCTCCACTCAGGATGCTAAATACAGTAAGTGGTTTACACACATCCATTTATCCAGGAAACACTTCTTTGCCAGGTTGCCAGTAAAGTGTCCATTCTTGATCTATCCCACAACATGTTTCCTAGAAAGACTCTTCCTGTAATGTACTTGGTGTTCTAACACAGGTGGTGACAGGGTCTTATGCCAATGGAGGGAGTGGGGCTGCAGTCTGACTTGGTTGGCTAATTCATAATTTCCACCAAGGAGTAGAGTCTTAGAAAACACCTGGCATCCCAGGGTTGGGCAAACAGAAACATATACAAAACTGTCACAGGAGGAAGAGGTTTATAGAGTACGGGCCTTCAGCAGGCTAACCATCTTTGAAAGAAAAGGAGCTATATCAGGGTCCCTTCAGCAAACTCTTGCTGTTCTATGCAATAGTGTCTGAGTTTGGTGACTGATTATGGGATGGATCCCCCGGTGGGGTAGTCTCTGGATGGTCCATCCATTCATCTTAGCTCCAAACTTTGTCTCTGTAACTCCTTTCATGGGTATTTTGTTTCCTATTCAAAGGAGGAATGAAGTATCCATGCGCTGGTCTTCCTTCTTGATTTTCTTGTGTTTTGCAAATTGTATCTTGGGTATTCTAAGTTTCTGGGCTAATATCCACTTATCAGTGAGTGCATATCCAATGAACTTCTTTTGTGATTGGGTTACCTCACTAAGGATGATATCCTCCAGATACATCCACTTGCCCAAGAATTTCATAAATACATTTTTTTAATAGCAGAATAGTACTCCATTGTGTAAATATACCACATTTTCTGTATCCATTCCTCTGTTGAGGGAAAAAGAAAAAGAAAAGAAAAGCAAAAAACATACTTTTATTCCCCTTTTTTTTTTAACAGCCAACATATTCTGATTGCCTGAAGTCTCTATTAGTAGCAATTTATTGTTAAATGAGTAACTGGTGCTGTTTGGGGAGAGCAATCTTGCTGAATCTCTGGACCTGGATGGTAACACAGGAAATAATTATTCTGCCTATCTCTTTAGCATGGCTAAAAGGTGAGCCCACCTTCCTAAGAGTGGCCCCTTGGCCAGATGATTCTGCAGAGCTGCATGTTAGCTCTCCATTGAGGTCAGAAAAAAAAAATTGCGGGGGGGGGGGGTAGGTGTTGCTAGAAGTTGTTTTCTCTTAAGGAGTCTTTCCTGCTACTCTAACAGGAAAAGAGATTCTGCAATAGCCATTGAAGATACCAGGATGGCTGATTTTTCACTTAGCCTTTCTGTGAGGATTTATTTTCTCTCCAGCTCTTTCTCAACCACCTTGAATGCTTATCCTGAAAGTTTATAGTTAGATGCAAATGACTGAAAATATTTACAGATAATTAAGTATACGTGTACTGGTCATAGCATATAAAATATCCTGGATGAACTGAAAGGCTAACACGAGACTGGCTAAGGAAGTCATGGCTTTGTTATGTGTAAATTTAACATGATAAGATTCTCATACTGTACAGAGGGAAGCATATTGTAAAGTAATATTTTGATGCCAAATATGACTATGAGCTTAAAGATAAGTAAACATATAGATATGTATGTATAAACTGTAAGGAATTAAAGATAAATATATTCATCTATACAATTTGTATGTATACATATGTGTGCACATATACATAAGCAAGGAGCCACCCTAGGCTGAGAAGCAAAGAAGTTCATGAAAATAGGGCTCAAATTCTTAGCTGATAATGAGGGGCTGGGTGTGTTTGTGTGTGTGTGTGTGTGTGTGTGTGTGTGTGTGTGTGTGTGTGTGTATGTGTGCATGTGTGTGTAAAGGTGTGTATGTGGTAGTGATAGTGATGAAAGTACAAGTATATGTACATGCATGAGGAGGCCACAGGTCAATGGGATATAGATAGATCGGAGAGAATGACATAACACACACACACACTCACACACACACACACACACACGAGAGAGAGAGAGAGAGAGAGAGAGAGAGAGAGAGAGAGAGAGAGAGAGACTATGTTTCTTGTGAACCATCCACCTTTTTGTTTGTTGGTTTGTTGATCCATTGATATAGGGTTTTACTATTTAGCTCTGATTAGCCTGCAACAGTCTATGTATGCCAGGCTAGCTTCAAACTTACAGTGCCTTCTACCTGCCTTCTCGGGTTTTTGATACAGGATCTTGCCCTGGGTTTTGAGGCTTTCCAGTTAGCCTGCGCTATGTGACCACCAAGTCCCAGGGGCTCTACTTCTACCTCCCAGCACTGGGGTTGCAGGGACATGGTGCCATGCCTGGATTTTTATCTTTGACACATGTTCCAGATCTAACCCAGGTCCTAAGACCTGTGTGGCAAGTATTTATCCAATGGGTAGGGAGCGGTGAGCTAGTTGTGAGCACTGTCCCTTAACTTCTTTCAGAGATTTTATTACTTGCTCATGGCCCTTCCCCCTGTCTGCCTGACCAGCAGTCATAAGAGCCTACTTATACAGCCAGTGTGCTCTCAAACCCATCCTGAGAAGCTGAGGGACTCGTGGAACTGAAAATCAATTTTTTTTGAGGAACTAACTCCCTGGTACAACTATGTCAAAATTGACACCCCAGGAAAATGACCAAGGAGCTTTTTTAAAATACCACGACCAGAATGGTGCACCTAGAAATTATGAGTAAAAGAGCCTTGTGTAGACCTGGATCATTGACAGCTTCAAGAATCTGTTGTGTGCAGTCAGAATTAAGAACCATGAAGAACATGCCACAAGTAGACCAAGAGTCTACATTTGAAAGTGTTTCTACACACACAGAAAGAAGCATAATTATATGCACCATACACACACAGACTTACACACAGACACACACATAGAAGTTCTATATTTTAAGGGTATCTCTGTCTGCCTGAAAGAAGTTAAACCAATTAAATAAGAAAATGTTACCTAATGAAAATACTAAAATTTTAAAAGAAAAAGACATGCTGCAGGACCCAGCAAAACATACTAATTGACTGTGAGAGAAAAACAATCTGACTGACATTGTACTTTATAACAGCAATGTTTTATGCAAGAGTACAATAGAATAATATAGCTAAGTGCAAAGAAGGAAGGGAAGACGGAAAGAAAAAACAAAGAAAGAAAAAAAGAAGATAGAAAGAAACAAAGAAAGAAAGAAAGAAAGAAAGAAAGAAAGAAAGAAAGAAAAAGGAAGGAAGAGAAAGGAAGGAGGGAAGTAAGAAAGGAAGAGGAAGGAAGGAAGGAAGGAAGGAAAGAAGGAAAGAAAGAAAGAAAGAAAGAAAGAAAGAAAGAAAGAAAGAAAGAAAGAAAGAAAGAGGAAGGAAGAGAAAGGAAGAAGGGAAGGAAGAAAGGAATAGGAAGAAAGGGAGGAAGGAAGGAAGGAAGGAAGGAAGGAAGGAAGGAAGGAAGGAAAGAAAGAAAGAAAGAATTATTTAAGTGTCTTACATTCAATTTATCTGATCTTAGACACACATACTGAACACATATTTTTCCCACCAACATGTTTCTGAGAACTACTGCACAAACTGTTTTTCTGGAAATCTGGAAACTAGAAAAGCTAGATGTTGCATGCTTAGAATACACATTTATGAACAGAAGTACTTGGCTTTTTTTTTAATGTTTTTGCTTCTAGGAAAGTTCAGATTCTGAAAAGGTCCTCAGGACGGGCTTGGTTTTTCGGTATCAAATCAGAGCTGTCAAGGTCATAACTGAATTATCCGCAGGAAGATTTTTCTTCCTTATCCAACTGATGTACCTCTAATTTGTTTCATCTAAATTAGTTACCTACCACCTTCTGCGTACTATAGAAGTGGACAGCTCTGTCTCGCTTCTGACAAGACCTCATTTGTGTTTTTCAGTGGTGGCCATGTGGATGCTGCGTTTGGAACAAGAGAGGGAGCATAGCACTCACGTGCTGAAACCCACCCTGCAGGGCAGGCTCTTGACAGATGAGACCTCTGGGAGATGCTGATGTTCCAAGGGCAGAGCCCTCGTGGAAGGAATTGGGACCCTGGCAAAAGCAGCTTGGTGTTGCCTGCTTGACTGTCCGTCCCACGTGGGGTCAAAGCCAGAAGATACCTTCTATGAAGAATGGACCCTTTCCATATACCAAATACCTTCATCTTGGACCTCCTGTCCTCTAGCATAAAGGAATCCATGTGTCTCCCTATGAAACACATGTCCTGAGATGTTTTGCTATAGTGGGTCAAACGGGCTAAGATAAAGATGTTGCTGGAATTTTATTCTGAGAAGCAAATTTTGCCTGATTCTTAAATAAACATAGAGAAGTGCTAAAGTGTTTTAAGCTATACTTTAATAAACTAATCAAAGTCGATTTATCCATGAAGTTTTAATAATTCTAGATCTCTACTGGGACTCATAGTAGAGAATTCTGATTTTTCTATTATTTCTCTCTTAATTGGTCTACTTGGGCTTTTTATATCTACTTAGTAAGTTATATTTATTATGAAATTATCCATTTCAAGTTTATTTACAGAAAGTTAGACAATATCTTTTAGGATTCTCAGAGGCTTCTCTCACCCAAACTTCCTGTTCCTGAACCACAAAGCTGAGCTCCTTGAGTTATTTGTTCACAAATTTGGTCAGGATTTTGTCTATTTTGTTGATTTTTTTCCTATAAAACCAGATTTTGGACATAATTTTTTAGTTTTCCTTTGTGTTTTATTTACTACTTGATTACTCCCTGTTTTAACTATTTAGTTCCTTTTTAATGTTGATGTTTGTGTAATTCACTGATTTTTCAATTTATGAGTAAGGTTACATCATACCCTTCATACTTTTGTTCTGATATCAGAACAGCAGAGACTTCCTTCTGAGGATACGATCTGATACAGAATCTGAGAATGCTACAACCACACATGGAACATGTGCTGATTTAATAGTATTAAATAGTATTAAATCCATTCCATTCCATATCAATGAAAAGAAAGGAGTCAAATCCACAAATCTTACTGAAATAAACTTCTATGAAGACCTTTTTAGTTACAAAATCAAGAAGCATAGGAGACTACAGAATAATTTTTGCAAGAGTTACAAGTCATTAAATTTATATTTAATTGTGAGAAATATGTCCAGGAGGATGAATGCACTACTTTCTGTTGGGAAGGGGGAGAGTAATTAAAGGTAAGAGTACATACAGAAAAATATTTAAAATAGATGATACAATTATATTTAAAATAAATTATAATCACATGAAAGTAAATTTAAGAATAACAATGAATATATGTCCACTAAATTGTTAAATGCTGAGACTTCAAAATGGCATGATTATAAGACTGTATAATTTATCTTTTTGAGATAAAATAAAGACTTAGTGTGGCGATATATAGCTTTGATCTGAGCATCCAGAAGTCAGAGGCAGGTAAATCTCTGTGAGTTCAAGGCCAGCCAGGTGTACACAAAGAGTTTAGGATGCTGTCTCATAAAAAAAGTAAACTAATAAGATAACAAATATCTTTATGAAAGCCTCCGATTTCCTCACTTCCTTAGTATATATTTACAGATTGTCTGCTCTGACCTTACTTTCCAAAAAGCTCAAAAGCCTAGCTTTCTGTGCTGAAAGCTGAAGGCTTCTGAGAAAGTGTTGAGAGTGACCATTTTCCCTCTCTGTCAGCAAAACCACAAAGATTTAGGAGGTGAGTTGATGGTATTTTAAGATGAATGCTGTGCACAAATGAGTAATTTACCCATTAATCTAAAAACCATTTGGAAACGGATCTGAGTGTCATAAAAAAAAATCAGAATGAGTAAATTACAGTATTATGTTAACTTGCAAGCGGTCCGGAGAAGCACCAGGAAGATAATTAAGGGACTCGAAAAATCAAATTTATGAGGCAAAGTTAAAAGAAAGTCCTGCCTAGCAAAGAAGTTGAGTAATCATTTTCACATCCATCAAAGCAGCAGGGAAGAGGGAAGGTGCTGATGCTGATCTCCATCGGTGATGTAAGCAGCAAGGGTGGCAGGGAGGACAGAGGAGCAGCAGACGAGACTGGACTCACTGTACAGGTCCTGGGGGTAAGAGCTGTCAAACCCAAGGTGAGTTACTCAGAGAGGATGAGACGTTACCTCTTCCCATAGTGTCTGCAATGGACTTTAAATGCAACCCAGCCTGGAAAGGGTTGAGAGCCCCTGACTTCCATCCTCCTCCTGCTCTGTGTCTAAGACAGACTTAAATGAGGGTGAATTTAAAGCTAGAATAAGCACATTGCCTGCCACTACTCTCTGCCCACTGCCCGATAATGGGTGCAGTTACCATAAAAGTTTATGAGGCAGCATGGCAAAGGTTGGCTCCAGCCAGCAATTTAACAAAGAGGATGCTGCACAGAAGAGCATCAGGCTGGCTCCTCTTCCTACGGACTTCAACAAGGAATTGCATTGTGTCTGTGAGCCCAGTTACCAGTGTTTTCTCAGGCTACCTACACAATTTGTTTGGGTTGGACCTTTCTCTTAATAACAAATCCTAAACGTGGTCATGAAACAGCCTTCTTTAAGAGATGCCTACAATTGATTTTGCAATCACACCTCACAGAGTTGCTTCTTTTCTCATTAAATCAACACCTGTCATATTATTATGGCAGTGGAAAATAGAAGAGAAATCTACCCATAGCAATGTGCTAGAAAGATTTGGAAAATGAAGCAACATGGAGCAAGAAATGAAATTTAGGCTAAATTCATTGCCAGGCCTAAAATATCACATGAATACCCAATGCCACTGAGCCATGGGTTTTTTTTTTAAGTTTAATTGTGAATAAATCATACCAAGTAACACAAAATTAGAATCTTAACCATTTTAAGTATTCAGTAGTACCATGACGTACACTCACATTGTTCATCACCCTGCAGAATGTTTACATTTTGTGAAATGCTACATATTAAACAAATACTTACTATATACATCTCCAGACCGTGCAATCAGTGTTCTCTCTCTCTCTCTCTCTCTCTCTCTCTATATATATATATATATATATATATATATATATATATATATATATATATGTGTGTGTGTGTGTGTGTGTGTGTGTGTGTGTGTGTGTGTGTGTGT
>LR750879.1:0-14637 GCA_902729485.2 Mus minutoides
GAGCACCCGACTGCTCTTCCAAAGGTGATAAGTTCAAATCCCAGCATCCCCATGGTGGCTCACAACCATCCGTAACGAGATCTGGCGCCCTCTTCTGGGGTGTCTGAAGACAGCTACAGTGTACTTACATATAATAAATAAAATAAATCTTTAAAAAAAAAGAAAAGAAAGAAAGAGAAGAAAAAAGAAAATAAGAAGATAAATTCAGTTTGGAGTCTCTGCAAGTGACGTCTCAGAGGAAATCTACTATGTAATGTACAAACAGGAGCCATCTTGAGAAAGGGCCTATGAGGGCTGGAGAGATGGCTCAGCTGGTAAGAGCGCTGACTGCTCTTCTGAAGGTCCCCAGTTCAAATCCCAGCAACCACATGGTGGCTCACAACCACCATGAGATCTGGCGCCCTCTTCTGGTGTGTCTGAAGACAGCTATAGTGTACTTATTTCTAATAAATAAATCTTTGGGCCGGAGCAAGCAGAGGAACTAAAATTCAATTCCCAACAACCACATGAAGACTAGCAACCATCTGTATAGCTACAGTGTACTCATATACATAAAATAAGTAAATAAATCTGGGGCGGGGAGGGGCCTATTAAGAACAGCCTGTCCCAGAGACTGGGGAGTGGAGCACAATGAAAGAAGGTTGTGAAAAGGGTGAATGATGCTCACAAATATACTTAAAAGTTTACCTGGTGGCACACGCCTTTATTCCCAACACTTAGGAGGCAGAGGCGGGCTAGACCTCTGTGAGTTTGAGGCCAGCCTCGTCTACAGAGTGAGTTCCAAGAGAGCCAGGGCTGGTGACCTCATAAAAAGCTAAATACACGCCGGGCGTGGTGGCGCACACCTTTAATCCCAGCACTCGGGAGGCAGAGGCAGGCGGATTTCTGAGTTCGAGGCCAGCCTGGTCTATAAAGTGAGTTCCAGGACAGCCAGGGCTAAACAGAGAAACCCTGTCTCGAAAAAAAACAAAAAGCAAACAAACAAAAAAAAGCTAAATACAGGAGTTGGCTACGTAGCTCAGTGGGTGAGGGCTTGCCGAAAGTGCAGGCAGCTGTGTGTTCCATCCTGTCGCCAAACAAAACTGTCTGTGGGGCCAGGGAGACAGCAAAGTGAGTTCAACCCTCAGAACCCACATGGTGGAACCAAAGAACCAGTTCTTGATGTTGGCTGTCGAGATGGCCCAGTGGGTAAAGACACTCTGCGGTGCCTGCTGCCAAGACCGATGACCTCAAGTTTATCACAGGATTCCTGTGGCCGCAAACTGTCCAGTGATCTCCACAAAGGGACCATGGCGTGGTTTCACGTGCATACACACACAAGCATGCGCGTATGCATAAATGTAATTAGAATGATAAAAACAGGTGTATGCTCTTAATTCCCAGCACTAGGGAGGTAGAGGTCTTTTTGGCTAAATAGTGAGTTCAAGACCTGGGATGATTAAGCCACATAATGAAAAGGGGGAGAAGGAAGAGGAGGGGTAAGAGGAATGGGGAGAGGAAGGGGAAGAGAAAGAGGAAGAGGAGGAGGGGAGAAGAGGAAGAGGAAGAAGAAGAAGGGGAGAAGAAGAAGAAAGTAGGTTAGGCAGCATAAAGCACAGGCTGTTGTAGACCTTCATCTCTGCCGTGCCAGATTCAGTTGTCCATTTGCTCTCTGGCGCTTTGGTGATCCCTCCCTAGGTCGGGGCCACAGTCTGAGGCTCCAGTAAACACTTGTCTGACCCACATTGCCCTAAGGCTCCTGGGGCTACACAGACAAAAGGCCTCTGGAATAATTGCAGTCCAGTATTACACAACATGCCCTGACCGCCCACAGAAAATGACTACCCTGCTCCGCCTGCCCGCAGCACCTACCTGTGGGTGAGAACTGAGAGTTATTACAATTGCTGCCCAGTTGTGACCATTACTGCCCTCTTGACTGAAGGATTTTAATACTGGAAAAACCAGAAAGAAGCTCTTCCCACTACTTCCCTCCCCCCTCCTCTCCACTCCCCTTTCCCCCTCCCCCCTTTCCCCCTCCTCTCCCCTCCTCTCTCCCCCCTCCCCCTCCCCCTCCATCCTCAACAGTTACTGTGTAGCCCAGGCTGACCTCTTGCCTTAGCCTTCCAAGTGTTGGGATTACAGATGAACACTATCAAAGTCAAATGGACTTTGGGACTTATTTTTTCTTCTCATTATTTTCTGTAGTTTTATCTAATTTGATTTGTGGGTCAGTTTGTTTGTTGTTCTTTCTCCGAGACTGGGTTTCTTTGTGTACCCATCGCTGTCCTGAAACTCACTCTGTAGACCAGGCTGGCCTTGAACTCCCAGAGATCCACCTGCCTCTGCCTCCTGAGTGATGGAATTAAAGGTGTATGCCACCACTGCTGGCTAAGGAAAATTTCTGCCTGTGAGTGCTGATATTGTATACCCAGCAATCTCAGATCAATAACCTAATGCTTCTAAGAATGTGTACAGCTCTTGCAGAGGACCTGAGTTCGGTCTTCATCACTCAGGGGCAGTTTGCAACCACCTGCATCCCCAGTTGGGGGTCTCTCATTATGCAGCTGCAGCAGGCTTGAAATCTTGATGTCTTAGCTATCAAGAACAGGACAGACAGATGAACAGAGAGAGCAGGTAATGGGCCCCAGACCTTAGCACAGTTTGACTCCATGATGGAAGCAACCACTCAGGCCATGAAACTCAGCATGTAGACAGCACCACCTGCCAAAATAAAAATAAAGACCTAGGGCTGGGGAGATGGCTCAGTGGTTAAGAGCACAGACTGCTCTTTCAGAGGTCCTGAGTTCAAATCCCAGCAACCACATGGTGGCTCACAACCATCTCTAATTGGGTCTGATGCCCTCTTCTGTGTCTGAAGAGAGCAATGGTGTACTTGTATACATTAAATAAATCTTAAATAAAAAAGAAAAAGAAAAAGAAAGACCTAATCCATCAAAGTTCATAGTTCTGGGCAAGTCTCTATGAACTAACCTTGCTTTTTCGGCTTCTGTAGCTCCTCTCTGCCTAATTGTTCTTGTTAACTGAAGTATGCCAACAACCCACGATATGGTTTTTGTATTGAAAAGCTTCCCCCAAGGAAGACTCAGGAATACACTGTGATCCTGAACACCTAGTATAGTTGCCAGCTGCCTAATAAAGTCTTGCTTTTAGTTTAAACCCACATAAGGGGGTGGCAAGAGATAAAATCATGGAGAAGGGCTGGAGATGTGGCTCAGCAGTGAAAAGCATTGGCTGTTCTTGAGGATTACCTGGCTTCAATCCCCAGTACCTACCACAGCTTACAGTTACTGTCTGTAACTCCTGCTCCAGGAGATCTGACACCTTCATACAGACACCCATGCAGGCAAAATACTATTGTACAGAAAATAAAATAAAAATAAATAACTAAAAATAAAAAAGATCGGGGCTGGTGAGGTGGCTCAACAGGTAAGAGCACCCGACCGCTCTTCCAAAGGTGATAAGTTCAAATCCCAGCATCCACATGGTGGCTCACAACCATCTGTAACGAGATCTGGCGCCCTCTTCTGGAGTGTCTGAAGACAGATACAGTGTACTTACATATAATAAATAAAATTAAAAAAAAATAAAAAAGATCATGAAAGAAATTAAAGGAAACTAAGATATAATCATTCAAACAGAAAATTGGCTCCTTGAATGAACAAGATCTGGGGCCGAATGGAGCGAGCAGGGCTGGCTGGAACAAGCGGGGGGCCGTACGGGGGTGGCCGGGAGTGAGTGGGGCTGGCCAGAGCGAGTGGAGCGGGAGGAAGCGAGCGGGGTCGAGTGGAGCGAGCGGGGTTGACCGGAACAAGGGAAAAAAAAAAAAGAAAGAAAGAACAAGATCAATAAATCTCTAGCCAAACTAAAAGAAAGAGTTTATAATTATATAACTCATTACGTTAATGATATAATTATAATTATTAATAAAATAAGAAGTGAGAAGTTACAACAGATTCCAACGAACACTGTTTCTAGAACAGTGGTTCTCAACTTGTAGGTTGCAAAATGACCCTTTTACAGGGGTCACCTGAGACCATCAGAAAACATAGATATTTACATTATGATTCATAAAAGTAGCAAAACTGCAGTTATGAAGTAGCAAGGGAAATAATTTTATGGTGGGGGTCACCACAGCATGCGAACTGTCTTAAAGAGTCGCAGCATTAGGACGGTTGAGAACCTTCTAGAGGATCCTTAGGGATCATCTGAAAATGTATATATTCCCAAACCCAGGAAAAGAGCTGGACAGAGTGGTGAAAGCTTGTTAACAGTCACACTTGGGAGATAAGGGCAAGATCAAAAGTTCTAGGCCATCACAGGCTACACAGCCAGCTTGAGGCCAACCTCGCCTACATAATGAGTTCCAAGCCATCCAGGGATATAGTGAGACTCTGTCTCCATTGTGTGTATGTGTGTGTGTGTGTGTGTGTGTGTGTGTGTATTTCACTCTGTAAAATTTATTTTTTATAAAAAATGTGTAACACCAGAACCTGCTTCTAAACCGACTTAATTAGGAACCCATTCTCTTATAGGATATACATTGGCATTGAAATAGTTTAAAGACTGTCTCAGTCGGGCAGTGGTGGCGCATGCCTTTAATCCCAGCACTAGGAAAGCAGAGGCAGGTGGATTTCTGAATTCAAGGCCAGCCTGGTCTACAGAGTGAGTTCCAGGACAGCCAGGGCTACACACAGCCAGTGGCTCACAACCATCTGTAAAGAGATCGTATGCCCTCTTCTGGTGTGTCTGAAGACAGCTACAGTGTACTTAGATATAATATTATATATATATATATATATATATATATATATATATATATTAATTAAATGGCAGTAGGAATTGGCCGCAGAGCCAATTCCTTTGGCTTTAGTCCCTCTAGTGGCCATTCTTAGGTACTGTTGGTGATCGCATCAAAAGACAAAAATCCTGTATCAGCTACATTTGTTCCTAACAGGTACAGAGGTAGAGGGTGTTGGTTACATGCCTCTAATCTCAGCACTTGGGAGGTGGAGGCAGGAGGATTAGAATCTCAAAGTCATCCCTGATTACGAAGTGAATGCAAGGCCAGCCTGGGCTATGTCTGTCTCAAAACCAGGACACTCCCCACAACCACTCCTCAGACAAAACAGAACAAATCAACATTTCCAAGCCTTGCGCCATCATTTAATACCCCTTGTGTAGAGGGATGGTAAACAGGCATGAGGATACACAGCTGGTGAGTTGTCTGGGGTCTGAAGACCACATGCTTCCTTCTCCCTTTGTCTGTACTGAGGGCTGAACCAAGGGCCTCCAGTATGTAACACAGTATATCACCCTAGACGCTTGGAATTTTATGTAAAAGTATCTCCCAATTTAAAAATAGTGTCGCCAGGCAGTGGTGGCGCATGCCTTTAATCCCAGCACTTGGGAGGCAGAGGCAGGCGGATTTCTGAGTTCGAGGCCAGCCTGGTCTACAGAGTGAGTTCCAGGACAGCCAGGGCTGCACAGAGAAACCCTGTCTTGAAAAACCAAGAAAGAAAGAAAGAAAGAAAGAAAGAAAGAAAGAAAGAAAGAAAGAAGAAAATGTCAATAGCTGGGTGGTGTTGGCGCATACTTTTAATCCCAGCACTCAGGAGGCAGAAACATACAGGGCAAATTCTAAGACTGTCAGGGCTACACAGAGAAACTCTGTTTTGTATCTAAAATTCATGATTGCTTAGACTCATGGCTTGTTCTATCTTATTTGACACATGGGTAAGAGATTCAGTCTCTGTTTATACTCCTTGTTTTTGAGATGGCCTCACTATGTAGCCCTTGCTGGCCTCAAACTCACAGAGATCCACCCACCTCTGCCTCTGAGTACTGGGATTAAAGGTGTGCACCGCTGTCTGGCTATCAACTCCTTTTATACCTCCACGCTGTCGTGAAGCTTTCGCTCCACCAGGAATGAGATCGTGAACACTGCTCTCTATTTAAAGTTCACTTCCTTCTGCCAAACACTTACCTGGCAAGCTTGAGCCCATATAGACTCATATGTGCATACCCTTGGAGGCCAGATAGTTATGAGATGCCATGTTGGGGCTGGGGGTTGAACCCAGGACTTCTGGAAAAGCAGCAGACAGTGCTCTTAACCATTGAGCCATCTCTCCAGCCCCTGAATGTGTGTGTGTGTACATATGGTAGATATATAAGCTGGGAGTTAGATACAGACTGAGATAATCTTATTAAGACTGTTCATTTTGAGCCCATGGTGAGTCCAGACAGTAAGGAGTCCACATGACCTATTTATGCTCCTGTGGCCCAATCAGAGAGTTGCTCTTTCATTTGTGGAGGGGCCATAAGTGCTCTGTGACTAGCTCACAACCCATCATGGACCCATCCTTACTATCTATGGGCGACTTAACTCCTGTCTCAAATGCAATGGATTCTGGGATTGCCCAAAGAGTATGAGGCCCAAGTCCTTGGAAGTATTCATTAATATTTCCTAGTAGATTGATATCACTGCCCAGGTGACAGCTGCTGCTGGTGGAACCAAGGGGAGCTTTAATCATGCCAGACTCCACCCCAAGACTCCTTTTTAATTAGTCTAGGGAAGAGTCCATTGTATTGAAGTTTGCTAACAATTACACAGCTTTGAAGTGATTCCAAATGCTGACAAAGGGCTGGCGTGTAGGTCAGTGTGAGGTGTGCTATTAGCAAGGCATGGGGCTTAATTCCCACCCTGGGGATAAAAGAGAGGATAAACCAGGAAATACTTAAACACTCCAACGGTTTGTTATGATAGGAACAACGACTCACTCCAACCGTTTGTTCTGATAGGAACAACGACGGAGTATGTTCTCCCTGAGAACTCACCATCATGGGGGTGTGTTTGGCCACCCTTCATGGACCACATGTTAAGTCTCAACTTGCAAGCTGTGTCCTAGCAACTGCATCACATGGTTCCAAGCACCTTTAACTCCAGTTCCGAGGGATCGAACATCCTTTTCTGGCCTCCTTGTACACCTGCATGCATATGGTGAGTATATATTCACACACACACACATACACACACACACACAAACACATACACACAAACACATACACACACATCCACACACACATCCACATACATAAACACGCACAAACACATACACACATACACACACATACATACACTCATACACACACACACACACACACACACACACACACACACACACACACACACACCAGGGATTCGGGCATCTTATGCTAGGACTATATATTTAATTGAAACCCAGTTGTAGTGTAGCCAGACTTCTACACCTAGAAGTGCATTTTCAAATTTGAGAATCATTCCAGTCCACTCTCCTTCTTCATAAATCAAGGCAGCACGAGTTTTAAGGAGCCAGTGAAGCCGTGGATTTGATCCCCAGCATCGCATAAACTACACACTGGTTTGCTTGATAGTAGGGATTACATTATGTGATTACACCTGTAATCCCAGCACACAGGAGGTCGAGGCAAGATTAAACATTTAAGGCCCTCCTTGACTAGGTGTTGAGGCTAGTTAAGGATAAGTAGGACTGTGCCTAAAAAGGAAAAGATGGCCAGCATTTAAAAGCATTTAAAGTCTTTTTTTTTTTTTTTTTTTTTTTTGGTTTTTCAAGACAGGATTTCTCTGTCTAGCCCTGGCTGTCTTGGAACCAGGCTGGCCTCAAACTCAGAAATCCACCTGCCTCTGCCTCCCGAGTGCTGGGATTAAAGGCGTGCGCCACCACGCCCGGCTCTGCATTTTAAGTCTTACAGAGGACCCAGAATTATTTCCTAGCACCCATATCATGGCTCACAACCATTAACTCCAGTTCCAGGGGATCCTACACCCTCTTCCAGCCTCTGTGGGCACTGCATGCAGATGGTACAGAGACATACAGGCAAAACATTCATACACATAAAATACAAATAAGTCTTTAAAAAAATTGTAGATTTTGTGATATTGTCCAGTGACTTTAAGCCCAGAACTCAGGAGAAAAGAGGCAGGTGGATCTGTGAGTTCAAGATCAGATTGTTCCTTGATAGCCAGGGCTGTTACACAGCAAAACCCTAAAAAAAAAAAAAGCCAACAAACAAACAAACAAACAAACAAACAACTCCAAAAGACCCCAAAACCCAAACTGAAAGAAAAGAACATAAAAGAAAAAAAAAAGAAAGGAAGGAAGGAAGAAAGAGAGAAAGAAAAAAAAAAGAATACCCATGGGTCAAATAAGGTATACCAGTTGCTGAGGCTGGAGAGCTCTTGCTGCTCTTGCAGAGGTTCAATTCCCAGCCCCTACATAGCAGCTCACAGCTGGCTCTATCTTCAGCCCTAAGGGGATCCCACAGCCTCTTTTGACTTCTTCAGGCAAAACATGTATACATTTGAAATAATATAAAACAAAACTGGAGTTGGAGGTGGATCTCAGTCGTAGAGCACGTGGGATGGCTGAGGTCCGGGATCAGCCTTCAGTCTCACACACCCAAGCACCCCCTCAACCTAACGTTTTAGAACAGTTAGGTAGTGAGTGGTACATCCCCTGGTTCTGCACAAGTAACATCGTTTCGTTCTGCACTCCGTACCTAACTGTGGCATCAGGTGCCTTCACAGTCGCTCTGGTTGTAAGTCGCTACTGTAGCAGCCCGTGGAGCCGGGAGTTGTCGCTTTGTTGGTAGGATATGCCTAGCGCTGGAACGTCTGGGTTCCGCCCCTAGCATAAATCCCTTACGGTGGCACAGACTTGAAATCGCAGTATTGGGGACCATCCTGTGTTACACAGTGAGCTCTAAGCCAGCCTAGGCTATGTGAGACCAGTCTCCGAAACAACCAAACCAAACAGAGAAACAACATCAACAAAACAGCTCTGAAGAATTACATAATTGTTTTTCTTTGATAGATCCTGCTCTTGGACACTGGTAACTTTGGCAGCTAGAACAGAAAGGGATTGTGTCCCATTTTATAGGTGGAGGGATGGTAGGGGGCAGTTAAGTTAAAATCTGCTCGCTTCCAACTGGATCTCAGGCTAGAATGCATCAGTTAAGAAACTGAGAACTCAGTGGTGGGGACCAAATCGAATTCAGACTAATATCACAGAACGTTTTGGACATAGCTCAGATTGTAAGGGTGCTTGCAAGCAAGGTTGACCATATAGTGTGATCCACTTGAAGGTTGCCACAACACACTCAAAAAAAAAAAAACCCAACAAAAAACCAAAACAAATATAAACAAATAAAAATCGCAAACTTCCACCGGAACGTTCGTTGGTGTCCAGATCCTGGGAAGAGAAAAGGTTGCAGGTAATTTCTGGTGCTCAGGGATTGCTTTCCGGATGCCGCCGAGACTTGGAAGAATCTTAAAAGGGAAGGCGGGAGCTGACACTATGTGCACGGAACTTTGGGGCGCTCCTGGAGGAGACAGGTGGGAGAGGAGGCATGGGTGGGAGTGGATGTGCGTGGGTGGTGGGCTGGCTAATGTCCGCTCTCAGAGCTTCTGGGGTTTGTAGTCACTTATTTCTAGGTTCAAAGACGAATTAGACGTAAAGACCACTTTTAGTCGCCACGCCTAAAAATGCTGAGACAGGAGGATGGCCTGAAGCTAGAGAATATCCTGGATTAGCAAAGTTGACGCAGGTCTAGGACACAGACGCAAAATCTGCGGCGTTTCGGGAGGCACGAGAGTCTCGGAAGCCGGAAGTTCTGTCATTCCCCGTAGTATCTTTTATGCAGTAGCGCTATGCCTTATGGGAGTTGTAGTCCAAGAGTGGGCCACACTTATGGGTTGGAGAAGTCTGCACGGTGTTGGGCGCCACCTAGAGGTTAGCTGAGTCTTTCTGCATCTTAAAATCAAAGAGCTTTCCAGTATGTTAATCATTTTTATGTGCGTTTTACTTTGAGATACCGTGGTAAGTGGTTGGTTGTTTGAGGCAGGATCTCCTAGCTCCAGGCCTGCATAGAACTTGCAGCAGTCCTCCTGCCTCAGCTTCACAAAAGCAAGGATTGTAGGTTTGAGCAAGCCACAACACCCAGCCTTAGCGTTAGGGTTTGTTATAGATGGCTCAGCTTGTAAAGGCACTTGCCACCATACGTGAGTTTGATCTCTGGGACCCAGAAGGAGAAGGAGGAGGAGGAGGAGGAGGAGGAGGAGGAGGAGGAGAAGAGAACTTTTACAGGCGTTCTCTGACCTCTACATTTGCATATCCACCCAAATAAATGATAAAAATATAACAAAATGGATCTATACCTCCAGAAAAACGCAAGCGCAGGTGCACATAGCTATGTAAAATAGGTGCTCAGAGAAGCCAGAGAGTTTTGAGTGTCTTCCTGTATGGATACCCATCATTTATTTGTATTTGAGATAGGGTCTCATTATATAGCTTGGGCTAGCCTGGTACTCCTTATCTAGACCAGGCTGGTCTCGAACTCAGAGTTCTCACCTCCCCAGTGCTAGTTTTAAAGTATGGGCCACCTAGCTTCTTCTCATATTTTGAGATAGCCTCTCGATGAGATGAACTTGGAGTGCCCCGCTTTGGCTAGGCTGGCGAGCCATGAAGCTCCAGGGATCTGCCTGTCTCTACACTTCAGTACTGAGGTTAGAGACAGTTAATGACAATGGGCAGTGTTATCACAGACTCTAGAATCACCGGAAAGATGTGTCTCTGGGCATGGGGGATTATCTTAATTAAATTAATTGAGGTGGGAAAACCCAACTGCCTGCTTGCTGTGGGATCCAACACCTTGGGTGGTCCCCGGACTGAATAAATGGAGAACAGGAGCTAAGAAATACCATGTGTAAGCTGGAGAGATGGCTCAGAGGTTAGGTGCACCAACTGCTCTCCCAAAGGACCCAGGTTCAATTCCCAGCACCCACATGGGGTATCAGAATTGTCTGTAACTTCAAGACCTGACACATTCACACAGACATACATGCAGGCAAAACACCAATGCACATAAAATAAAATGAATACATTAAACAGGTTTATTTAAAAAATACAAATTAGCTGGGCATGGTGGTGCACGCCTTTAATCCTCCCAGCACTTGGGAGGCAGAGGCAGGCCGATTTCTGAGTTCGAGGCCAGCCTGGTCTACAGATTGAGTTCCAGGACAGCCAGTGATATACAGAGAAACCCTGTCTCGAAAAACCAAAATAAATAAATAAATAAATAAATAAATAAATACAAATTGACAGAGATCCACCTGCCTCTGCCTCTTGAAAGCTGGGGTTAAAGGCATGCATTACCATGATATATATATATATATATATATATATATATATATATATATATATATTACTATAACATATATTTATAATATATATTAGCTCTCCTGTATCCTAGGCTTTTCTCAAACCTGGGATAAGATAAGATTGATTATAGGTTTGTACCATCATACTTGGATGCTTAATCCCTTAATCTGTTTATATTTAATTTGTATCAGTTTTAATTATGTGTCCGTGTGTGTGTCTGCATGTGGGTGTGTGCATGTGAGTGCAGGTGTCCTAGGAAGCCAGGAGGTGTCAGATCTCCTGGAGCTGGAATTAGCGAGGTGCTGGGCGCTGGAAACCGAACTGAAAGTGCTCTCTGGAAGTGCAGCAAGTGCTCTTAACCACTAGCCATCTCTGTAGCCCCTGATTTCAGAATCAATAATCTCAGTGGTGGCGCACGCCTTTAATCCCAGCGCTTGGGAGGCAGAGGCAGGAGGGTTTCTGAGTTCGAGGCCAGCCGGGTCTACAGAGTGAGTTCTACAGAGAGTAGTCAGGGTTACACAGAGAAACTCTGTTTCAAAGAAACCAAAACCAAAAACAGAATCAATGATCTCTTCTCTGTCTCCTCTCCTTCCCTCCCCCTTCCCCTGTTCTCCCTCCCCTCCCCCTCCCCTTTCCTTCTCTTCCCTCTCTCCCTTCCCTTCTCCCCTTCCCCTGTCCTCTCTCCCTCCCTCTCCCCCTTACCTAGGGCCTGGCTGGTGGCAGTAAAAAATGCTGGCCACTGGGCTACATCTACAAGGGCCCCAAATTATATGATATTTTAGACACTTGGAAAAGTATCTACTCTTTCTATTGAACAAATCTTAAAAACTTGCTTCACATTTTCTTCTGTCTCTTAAAAAATAGGTTAAAAAAAAAAGAACTATCCAAGTAACAGAGGTACAATAAATTAGTAACAGTTTGACAATAAATTGTAAAAATTAACCTCCGATCAGCTGATAGGAAAAGGTTTGAGTACCATGTCAGTACTCAAACTCCACGGAGGCACATAGGACCTCACAGAGACTGTGACAGCACACTCAGGGCCTGTCCGTGTTCAAGCCAGATGAGGTCCTAGCACTGAGAGGGGAAGAAGTAGAGATGGCCTCCCATCCCTAACCAACAAGCCATCTCTAGCTGACATCCATTTCCCAAGGAAAAAGTAGTTCTCTCTAGTGTGTGGGGGGGTCTCACTGGGTATATTAGGCACACTTAAGGGTAGGCTCCGTGCCCAGCAGGAAACGGGTAACACAAAACAAACTCAATGGTATTTTTTTTAAAGCCTTTTTGCTTCATATTGCATAAAAGAAACTACTGGCCTTCTTCTGGTATGTTATGGTTTCCCAGTTTGTGTTAATTTTATAGATTTTGCGTGTGTTCCTTCCATTATTTTTCTCTATATTCTTTTATTTTAGTTTTTTTTTTTTAATTTGTTTTCTAACGAGAGAAGGAAAAAAAAAAAGGCGTGATGTTGGGTGAGTGAAGAAGAGGGGAGGGGCTGGGAGGAGCTGGGACCGGGGACCATAATCAGAATATATATTGTATGAAAAAAATTTCAATGAAAGCAAGAAGTAAAGAGCAAACCAAACCAAACCAAAACAACGTCAAAGGCAAACAACAGCGGCACCAGCAACAAAAAACCACGACAGCAACAACAACCCCTAAACTACAGATCCCAGCAGCCCCGCACGGCAGGCTCGCTCCTGGACAAACAGCCAATGAGAAGCTGTGTTTGCAAAGGGCTGGGTTGACGTCTGGGTGCTTGCTGGATTGGAAAGTCCTGCTGAAATGTAAAGAGCTTTGCTGTCGCCCGGGAGCTCACAGTGTCTGAGGCGTCAGAGAGGACTGACTCATCCGCTGTAAATGGACGCGATACTGAACTACAGGCCGGAGGGCAGCGAGGACTACTACGCCTTGCTGGGATGCGACGAGCTCTCCTCGGTAAGCAGGGTTGCAGGTTCTCACCAGGTCGCCTTTGAGATCAGCCACATCTCCTGGAACTCCAACCTCGCACCATTTGGAAGGAGTTTCGGCTCGGAGAAAGTGAAGGATTAAAATGCTTGCTGGTTAATTTGAGGAAAGGACTCCGAACTTCAAAGTATTAGCTGGGAGAGGGACCACATACAGACAGTTTTTATTTAGAGCAGCGGTTCTCAACCTGTGAGTTGCTACGGACTTGGGGTCGCATATCAGATATCCTTCACATCAAATATTTTTATTACAATTCATAAACGCAGCAAAATTACAGTTATGAAGTAGCAACGAAATAATTTTATGCTTGGGAGTTACCGCAACGTGAGGAACTGTACTAAAGAGTCGCAGCATTAGGAAGGTTGAGAGCCACTGCCTTAGTAAAGGCTGCGATTTAGAACTCAGGAGGCGGGGCCACCTGTCTGTAGTCTCCTCGTTCAGAGAAAAGTCTCATGGATTTTATAGTACCATTATAACCTCAAATGGTATTAAATACCATTCTAACTTCAAATCAAGTCAAGTTAGATGTCATATCTGGCGGGATATTTTTCTTTTAAAGAAAGTAATGCTTCCCTTAGACATCATATACTTGAGACAAATGTGCTATTCTTTTAAAGACTTATTATTTTTGTTTTATGTGCATACATGCATGCCTGTATGAATGTATGTATGTATGTGCATTTGGATTCTATTTGGCTGAGTAGGGATACTTATTCTGTCATATAGCCTGCATTACTTTGTTGTTTGTTTTGTTTTTGTTTTTGAGACAGAGTTGGCTTGGAACTCACCATCTCACTATGTGGATCAGGTTGGTCATGGTTCACAGGCATAACTTGCCTCTGCCTCTCAGGTGATGGGATTAAAGACATATGCCACCATGCTCAGCCACAAAGCCAATTTAAAAAATATAGCTATAATTAGTTTAAAGAAATATACTATTACACATACATTTTTATTTTAAAAATTATGTTTTATTCGTTGAATCTTTGTATGTTGGGATGGAACAGATCTTTGGTTCAAGAGTCACTTAAGACACCAAGATGGATGACCTGTGTATTGTAATTCTAAGGGCCGCTCCCCCAAATAAAACAAACAAAACCACCCCCCCCCGAAAAAAACTATGCTTACTGCAGTCCCTTTTGCATGTGACAGCTCCTTAGTTCTTACTCTGATTTAAGCCTTGCTTTGCTTTCATTGAGGCTATGGTAGTCTGTTTCTTTAGATAAGCCACACACTGTGGCGCTAAATTCTTGTCTCATTTCAGATTTTCTCTGTAGACAAGTTTTTTTGTTTTTTTGTTTTTTTGTTTTTTTTTTTTTTCCGAGACAGGGTTTCTCTGTATAGCCCTGGCTGTCCTGGAACTCACTCTGTAGACCAGGCTGGCCCCGAACTCAGAAATCCACCTGCCTCTGCCTCCCGAGTGCTGGGACTAAAGGCGTGCGCCACCACGCCC